>JACMZG010001027.1:16217-28789 GCA_018340805.1 Microvelia longipes | reverse complement strand
GAAGAAGACAATTCTCCTCATCAAGAATACTAATATGTTCCTAAGAAGACAATTCTCCTCATCAAGAATACCTAATATGTTCCTGGAGAAGACAATTCTCCTCATCAAGAATATCTAATATGTTCCTGGAGAAGACAATTCTCCTCATCAGAATACCTAATATGTTCCTGAGAAGACAATTGTCCTCATCAAGAATATCTAATATGTTCCTGAAGAAGACAATTCTCCTCATCAAGAATATCTAATATCTGAAGAAGACAATTCTCATCAAGAATATCTAATATTCCTGAAGAAGACAATTCTCCTCATCAAGAATATCTAATATGTTCCTGAAGAAGACAATTCTCCTCATCAAGAATACCTAATATGTTCCTTAGAAGAAAATTCTCCTCATCAAGAATATCTAATATGTTCCTGAAGAAGACAATTGTTCTCATCAAGAATATCTAATATGTTCCTGAAGAAGACAATTCTCCTCATCAAGAATATCTAATATGTTCCTGGAGAAGACAATTGTCCTCATCAAGAATATCTAATATGTTCCTGAAGAAGACAATTCTCCTCATCAAGAATATCTAATATTTCCTGAAGAAGACAATTCTCCCATCAAGAAATATCTAATATGTTCCTGTAGAAGACAATTCTCCTCATCAAGAACATCTAATATCCTGGAGAAGACAATTCTCCTCATCAAGAATATCTAATATGTTCCTGAAGAAGACAATTCTCCTCATCAAAGATATCTAATATGTTCTGAAGAAGACAATTCTCCTCATCAAGAATATCTAATATGTTCCTGGAGAAGACAATTCTCCCTCATCAAGAATATCTAATATGTTCCTGAAGAAGACAATTCTCCTCATCAAGAATATCTAATATGTTCATGAAGAAGACAATTCTCCTCATCAAGAATATCTAATATGTTCCTGAAGAAGACAATTCTCCTCATCAAGAATATCTAATATGTTCCTGAAGAAGAATTCTCCTCATCAAGAATACCAATATGTTCCTAAAGAAGACAATTCTCCTCATCAAGAATATCTAATATGTTCCTGGAGAAGACAATTCTCCTCATCAAGAATATCTAATATGTTCCTGGAGAAGACAATTCTCCTCATCAAGAATCTAATATGTTCCTGAAGAAGCAATTGTCCTCATCAAGAATATCTAATATGTTCCTGAAGAAGACAATTCTCCTCATCAAGAATATCTAATAATGTTTCTGAAGAAGACAATTCTCCACATCAAGAATATCTAATATGTTCCTGAAGAAGACAATTCTCCTCATCAAGAATATCTAATATGTTCCTGAAGAAGACAATTCTCATCAAGAATACCTAATGAAGACAATTCTCTCATCAAGAATACCTAATGTGTTCCTGGAGAAGACAATTGTTCTCATCAAGAATATCTAATATGTTCCTGAAGAAGACAATTCTCCTCATCAAGAATATCTAATATGTTCCTGAAGAGACAATTGTCCTCATCAAGAATATCTAATATGAAGAAGACAATTTCCTCATCAAGAATACTAATATGTTCCTGAAGAGACAATCATCAAGAATATCTAATATGTTCCTGAAGAAGACAATTTTCCTCATCAAGAATATCTAATATGTTCCTGAAGAAGACAATTCTCCTCATCAAGAATATCTAATATGTTCCTAAGAAGACAATTCTCCTCATCAAGAATATCTAATATGTTCCTAAGAAGACAATTCTCCTCATCAAGAATATCTAATATGTTCCTGAAGAAGACAATTGTTCTCATCAGAATATCTAATATGTTCCTGAGAAGACAATTCTCCTCATCAAGAATATCTAATATGTTAATCATCTAATATGAAGACAATTCTCCTCATCAAGAATACTAATATGTTCCTAAGAAGACAATTCTCTCATCAAGAATACCTAATATGTTCCTGGAGAAGACAATTGTTCTCATCAAGAATATCTAATATGTTCCTGAAAGACAATTTTCCTCATCAAGAATACTAATAAGAAGACTTCATCAAGATATCAAGAATATCTAATATGTTCCTGAAGAAGACAATTCTCCTCATCAAGAATATCTAATATGTTCCAAGATTCTCCTCATCAAGAATATCTAATATGTTCCTGAAGAAGACAATTCTCCTCATCAAGAATATCTAATATGTTCCTGAAGAAGACAATTCTCCTCATCAAGATACTAATATGTTCCTAAGAAGACAATTCTCTCATCAAGAATATCTAATATGTTCTGAAGAAGACAATTGTTCTCATCAAGAATATCTAATATGTTCCTGAAGAAGACAATTCTCCTCATCAAGAATATCTAAATGTTCTGAGAAGACAATGTCCTCATCAAGAATATCTAATATGTTCCTGAAGAAGACAATATCAAGAATATCTAATATGTTCCTGAAGAAGACAATTCTCCTCATCAAGAATATCTAATATGTTCCTGAAGAAGACAATTCTCCTCATCAAGAATATCTAATATGTTCCTGAGAAGACAAATCATCAAAGAATATCTAATATGTTCCTGAAGAAGACAATTTCTCATCAAAATATCAATATGTTCCTGAAGAAGACCTCATCAAAGAATATCTAATATGTTTCTGAAGAAGACAATTTCCTCATCAAGAATATCTAATATGTTCCTGAAGAAGACAATTCTCCTCATCAAGAATATCTAATATGTTCCTGAAGAAGACAATTCTCCTCATCAAGAATATCTATATGTTCCTGAAGAAGACAATTTCATCAAGAATATCTAATATGTTCCAGAAGTCATCAAGAATATCTAATATGTTCTGAAGAAGACAATTTCTCATCAAGAATATCTAATAAGAAGACAATTCTCCTCATCAAGAATATCTAATATGTTCTGAAGAAGAATTCTCCTCATCAAGAATATCTAATATGTTCCTGAAGAAGACAATTCTCCTCATCAAGAATATCTAATATGTTCCTGAAGAAGACAATTCTCCTCATCAAGAATATCTAATATGTTCCTGAAGAAGACAATTTCCTCATCAAGAATATCTAATATGTTCCTGAAAAGACAATTCTCCTCATCAAGAATATCTAATATTCCTGAAGAAGACAATTCTCCTCATCAAGAATATCTAATATGTTCCTGAGAAGACAATTCTCCTCATCAAGAATATCTAATATGTTTCTGAAGAAGACAATTCTCCTCATCAAGAATATCTAATATGTTCCTGAAGAAGACAATTCTCCTCATCAAGAATATCTAATATGTTCCTGAAGAAGACAATTCTCCTCATCAAGAATATCTAATATGTTCCTGAAGAAGACAATTCTCCTCATCAAGAATATCTAATATGTTCCTGAAGAAGACAATTCTTCTCATCAAGAATATTAATATGTTCTGAAGAAGACAATTCTCCTCATCAAGAATATCTAATATGTTCCTGAAGAAGACATTTCCTCATCAAGAATATCTAATATGTTCCTGAAGAAGACAATTGTTCCTCATCAAGAATATCTAATATGTTCCTGAAGAAGACAATTCTCCTCATCAAGAATATCTAATATGTTCCTGAAGAAGACAATTTCTCCTCATCAAGAATATCTAATATGTTCCTGAAGAAGACAATTCTCCTCATCAAGAATATCTAATATGTTCCTGAAGAAGACAATTCTCCTCATCAAGAATATCTAATATGTTCCTGAAGAAGACAATTCTCCTCATCAAGAATATCTAATATGTTCCTGAAGAAGACAATTCTCCTCATCAAGAATATCTAATATGTTCCTGAAGAAGACAATTCTCCTCATCAAGAATATCTAATATGTTCCTGAAGAAGACAATTCTCCTCATCAAGAATATCTAATATGTTCCTGAAGAAGACAATTCTCCTCATCAAGAATATCTAATATGTTCCTGAAGAAGACAATTCTCCTCATCAAGAATATCTAATATGTTCCTAAGAAGACAAATCAAGATATGTCCAAGACAATTCTCCTCATCAAGAATCTAATATTTCCTGAACAATTCTCCTCATCAAGAATATCTAATATCAAGAAGACTAATATGTTCCTGAAGAAGACAATTCCTCATCAAGAATATCTAATATGTTCCTGAAGAAGACAATTCTCCTCATCAAGAATATCTAATATGTTTCTGAAGAAGACAATTCTATCAAGAATATCTAATATGTTCCTGAAGAAGACAATTCTCCTCATCAAGAATATCTAATATTTTCCTGAAGAAGACAATTCTCCTCATCAAAGAATATCTAATAGTTCCTAAGAAGACAATTCTCCTCATCAAGAATACTAATATGATGAAGAAGACAATCATCAAGATATCTAATATGTTCCTGAAGAAGACAATTCTCTCATCAAGAATCTAATATTTCCTGAAGAAGACAATTTCCTCATCAAGAATATCTAATATGTTCCTGAAGAAGACAATTCTCCTCATCAAGAATATCTAATAGTTCCTGAAGAAGACAATTTCCTCATCAAGAATCTTATATGAAGACAATTCTCCTCATCAAGATATCTAATATGTTCCTGTAGAAGACAATTCTCCTCATCAAGAATATCTAATATGTTCCTGAAGAAGACAATTGTCCTCATCAAGAATATCTAATATGTTCCTGAAGAAGACAATTCTCCTCATCAAGAAATATCTAAATATGTTCCTAGAAGACAATTTCTCCTCATCAAGAATATCTAATAATGTTCCTGAAGAAGACAATTGTTCTTATCAAGAATATCTAATATTTCAGAAGAAGAACAATTGTTCTCATCAAGAATATCTAATATATTTTGAAGGAGACAAATTTCTAATCAAAAAATATCTAATATGTTCCTAAAGAAACGAATTATTCTCATCAAAGATATCTTATATGTTCTGAAAAGACAATTCTCTTCATCAAGAATATCTAATATGTTCCTGAGAAAAACAATTGTTCATATCAAGACTATCTATATATTTCATACGAAGACAATTACTCTCATCAGGAATATCTATATATTTCAGAAATAGACAATGTTCTTATCAAGAATATCTAATATGTTCATGAAGAAGACAATTTGCCTCATCAAGAATATCTAATATGTTCTGAAGAAGACAATTGTTCTAATCAAGAATATCTAACATGTTCTTGAAAAAGACTATTCTCTTCATCAAGAATATCTAATATGTTCCTGAAGAAGACAATTCACCTTATCAGAAATATCTAATATTTTCCTAAAGAAGACAATTCTCCTCATCAAGAATATCTAATATTTTATGAATAAGACAATTGTTCTTATCAAAAATATCCACTATGTTCACTAGAAGAAAATTTCCTCATCAAGAATATCTATTATGTTCCTGAAAAAGACAAATGGCCAATCAAGAATATCTTATATGTTCCTGAAGAAAACAATTATTCTCATCAAGAATATCTAATATGTTCTGAAGAAGACAACTGTTCTTATCAAGAATATCTACTATGTTCCACTAGAAGAAATTGTTCTCATCAAGAATATCTAATATTTCAGAAGAAGACAATTTTTCTAATCAAAATATCTAATATGTTCCTGAAGAAATCAATTATTCTCATCAAGATATCTTATATGTTTCTGAAGAAGACAATTTCTCTTCATCAAGAATATCTAATATGTTCACTGAAGAAAACAATTGTTCATATCAAGACTATCTAATATATTTCAGACGAAGACATTGTTCTCATCAGGAATATCTAATATATTTCAGAAGAAAACAATTGTTCTTATCAAGAATATCTAATATTTTCATGAAGAAGACAATTTGCCGCATCAAAAAATATCTAATATGTTCTTGAAGAAGACAATTGTTCTTATCAAGAATATCTACTATGTTCCTGAAGAAGACAATTGTTCTTATCAAGAATATCTACTATTTTCCATTAGAAGAAAATTGTTTTCATCAAGAATATCTAATATTTTCTGAAAAAGACTATTCTTTCATCAAGAATATCTTATATGTTCCTCAAGAAGAAAATTGTTCTTATCAAGAATATCTAATATGTTCCTGAAGAAGACAATTGTCCTCATCAAGAATATCTAATATGTTGTCGAAGAAACAATTTGTTCTAATAAAGATTATCTAATATGTTCCTGAAGAAGACAATTGTTCTAATCAAGAATATCTAATATATTTCAGAAGAAGACAATTGTTCTCATCAAGAATATCTAATATGTTTTGAAAAAGACTATTCTATTCATCAAGAATATCTAATATGTTCCTGAAAAGACAATTCACCTCATCAAGAATATCTATATTATTCTCCTGTAGAATACAATTCCCCTCATCAAGAATATCTAATCTTTTCCTGAAGAAGACAATTGTTCTTATAAAAAAATATCTACTATGTTCACTAGAAGAAAATTGTCCTCATCAAGAATATCTATTATGTTCCTGAAAAAAGACAATGGCCAATCAAGAATATCTAATATGTTCCTGAAGAAAACAATTATTCTCATCAAGAATATCTAATATGTTTCTAAAGAAGACAATTGTTCTTATCAAGAATATCTAATATGTTCCTGAAAAGACAATTCTCCTCATCAAGAATATCTAATATGTTCCTTAAAGAAAACAATAGTTCCAATCAAGATATCTAATATGTTCCTGAAAACGACAATTGTTCTTATCGAAATATCTAATATATTTCAGAAGAAGACAATTTGTTCTCAAGAATATCTAATATATTTCAAAAGAAGACAATTGTTCTAATCAAGAATATTCTAATATGTTCTTGAAAAAGACTATTCTCTTCATCAAGAATATCTAATAATTTCCTGAAGAAGACAATTCTCCTCATCAAGAATATTTCTAATCTTTTCCTGAAGAAGACAATTGTTCTTATCAAAAATATCTACTATGTTCCACTAGAAAAAAATTGTCATCAATCAAGAATATCTATTATGTTCCTGAAAGACAAATGGCCAATCAAGATATCTAATTTGTTCCTGAAGAAGACAATTGTTCTAATAAAGAATATAATATGTTCCTGAAGAAGACAATTCCTCATCAAGAATATTCTAATATGTTCCTTAAGAAAACAATTGTTCATATCAAGATTATCTAATATGTTCCTGACGAAACAATTGTTCTTATCAAAAATATCTACTATGTTCCAATAGACGAAAATTGTCCTCATCAAGAATATCCAATATGTTCCTGAAAAAGATAAAATGGCCAATCAAATTATCTAATATGTTCCTGAAGAAGACAATTGTTCTTATCAAGAATATTTATTATATTTCCGAAGAAAGACAATTGTTCTTATCAAGAATATCTTATATGTTCCTGAAAAAGATTATTCTCTCATCAAGAATATCTAATATGTTTCTGAAGAAGACAATTCACCTCATCAAGAATATCTAATATTTCTTAATGAAGAATATCTCCTCATCAAGAATATCTAATTTGTTCCTGAAGAAGACAACTGTTCTATCAAGAATATCTACTATGTTCCACTAAGAGAAAATTGTTCTCATCAAGAATAATCTAATATATTTCAAAGAAGACAATTTTTCTAATCAAAAAAATATCTAATATGTTTCTGAAGAAAACAATTATTCTCATCAAGGATATCTTATATGTTTCTGAAGAGACAATTCTCTTCATCAAGAATATCTAATATGTTCTGAAGAAAAACAATTGTTCATATCAAGACTATCTAATATATTTCAGACGAAGACATTTGTTCTCATCAGGAATATCTAATATATTTCAGAAGAAGACAATTGTTTTTATCAAGAATATCTAATATGTTCATGAAGAAGACAATTTTCAAGATATTAATATGTTCTGAAGAAGACAATTGTTCTTTTCAAGAATATCTACTTGTTCCTGAAGAAGAATTGTACTTATCAAGTATATCTAAAATTTTCCTGAAAAAGACAAATGGCCAATCAAGAATATCTAATATGTACCTGAAGAAAACAATTATTCTCATCAAGAATATCTAATATGTTCCTGAAGAAGACATTGTTCTCATCAGGAATATCTAATATATTTCAGAATAAGACAATTGTTCTCATCAAGAATATCTAATATATTTCAGAATAAGACAATGTTCTAATCAAGAATATCTAATATGTTCTGAAAAAGACATTCTCATGAATATCTCCTTTTCTTATCAAGAATATCTAATATGTTCCTGAAGAAGACAATTGTTCCTCATCAAGAATATCTAATATGTGTCAAGAAACAATTGTTCTATAAAGATATCTAATATGTTCCTGAAGAAGACAATTGTTCTAATCAAGAATATCTAATATGTTTCAGAAGAGACAATTCTACTCATCAAGAATATCTAATATGTTTTTGAAAAAGATATTCTATTCATCAAGAATATCTAATATGTTCCTGAAAAAGACAATTCACCTCATCAAGAATATCTATATTCCTGAAGAAGACAATTCTCCTCATCAAGAATATCTAATCTTTTCCTGAAGAAGACAATTGTTCTTATCAAAAATATCTACTATGTTCCACTAGAGAAAATTGTCCTCATCAAGAATATCTATTATGTTCCTGAAAAAGACAAATGGCCAATCAAGAATATCTAATATTTCCTGAAGAAAGCAATTATTCTCATCAAGAATATCTAATATGTTCCTGAAAAAGACAATTCTCTCATCAAGAATATCTAATATGTTCCCTAAGAAAACAATAGTTCAATCAAGATTATCTAATATGTTCCTGAAAACGACAATTGTTCTTATCAGAAATATCTAATATATTTCAGAAGAAGACAATTGTTCTCATCAAGAATATGTAATATTTTCAAAAGAAGACAATTGTTCTAATCAAGAATATCTAATATGTTCTTGAAAGACAATTCTCTTCATCAAGAATATCTATAAATTTTCCTGAAGAAGACAATTCTCCTCATCAAGAATATCTAATCTTTCCTGAAGAAGACAATTGTTCTTATCAAAAATATTCTACTTTGTTCCAAGAAGACAATTTCCTCATCAAGAATATCTAATATGTTCCTGAAAAGACAATCATCAAGAATATCTAATATGTTCCTGAAGAAAACAATTATTCTCATCAAGAATATCTAATATGTTCATGAAGAAGACAATTTGTTCTTATCAAGAATATCTAATATGTTCCTGAGAAGACAATTCTCCTCATCAAGAATATCTAATATGTTCCTCAAGAAACAATAGTTCCAATCAAGATATCTAATATGTTCCTGACGAAACAATTGTTCTTATCAAAAATCTACTATGTTCTAGAAGAATTGAAATATCTAATATGTCCTTGAAAAAGATAAATCAATCAAGATTATCTAATATTGTTCCTGAAGAACGACAATTGTTCTTATCAAGAATATCTAATATATTTCAGAAAAAAGACAATTTTCTCATCAAGAATATCTAATATGTCAAGACAATTCTCTTCATCAAAAAAATCTAATATGTTCTTAAAGAGACAATTCTCTTCATCAAGAATATCAATATATTTCAGAAAAAGAACAATTGTTCTAACCAAGAATATCTAATATGTTCCTGAAAAAGACTATTCTCTTCATCAAGAATATCTAAATATTCCTGAAGAAGACAATTTACCTCATCAAGAATATCTAATATTTTCCTAAAGAAGACAATTCTCCTCATCAGAATATCTAATATCTTCTGAAGAAGACAATTGTCATATCAAGATATCTACTATGTTCACTAGAAGAAAATGTTCTATCAAGAATATCTAATATATTTCAGAAGAAGACAATTTTTCTAATCAAAATATCTAATATGTTCCTGAAAAAACAATTATTCTCATCAAGAATATCTTATATGTTTCTGAAAGAAAACAATTGTTCATATCAAGACTATCTAAATATATTTTACAATTGTTCTTATCAAGAATATCATATGTTCAAAGAAGACAATTTTTCGCATCAAGAAATATGTAATATGTTCCTGAAGAAGACAATTGTTCTTATCAAGAATATCTAACTATGTTCCTGAAAGAAGACAATTGTTTTTATCAAGAATATCTATATGTTCCTGAAAGAAAATGTTCCTCATCAAGAATATCTATATTTTCTTGAAAAGACCAATCTCCAATCAAGAATATCTAATATGTTCCTGAAGAAAACAATTATTCTCATCAAGAAATATCTATATGTTCCTGAAAGAAGACAAGTTGATTCTCATCAGGAATAAACTAATTTACTCAGAATAAGACAATTGTTCTCATCAAGAATATCTAATATATTTCCAGAATAAGACAATTGTTTCTAATCAAGAATATCTAATATGTTCTTGAAAAAGACTATTCTCTTCATCAAGAATATCTATAAATGTTCCTGAAGAAGACAATTCTCCTCATCAAGAATATCTAATCTTTTTCTAGTTGTTCTTATCAAAAATATCTACTTTTTTCCACAAAGAAAATTGTTTCATCAAGAATATCTATATGTTCCTGAAAAAGACAAATCAATCAAGAATATCTAATATGTTCCTGAAGAAAACATTATATCTCATCAAGAATATCTAATTTTGTTATGAAAGAAGACAATTTGTTCTTTTCAAGAATATCTAATATGTTCCTGAAGAAAACAATTATTCCAATCAAGATTATCTAATATGTCTGCTGACGAAAACAATTGTTCTTATCAAAATTATTTACTATGTTCACTAGAAGAAAATTGTCCTCATCAAGAATATCTAATATGTTCCTGAAAAAGATAAATGGACAATCAATTATCTAATATGTTCCTGAAAACGACAATTGTTCTTATCAAGAATATCAATATATTTCAGAAAAGACAATTTTCTCATCAAGAATATCTAATATGTTCTGAAAAAGACAATTCTCTTCATCAAAAAAATCTAATATGTTCCTGAAGAAGACAATTCTCTTCATCAAGAATATCTTAATATGTTTCTGAAGAAGACAATTGTTCTCATCAAGAATATCTAATATATTTCAGAAAAAGAAAATTGTTCTAATCAAGAATATCTAATATGTTCCTGAAAAAGACTATTCTCTTCATCAAGAATATCTAAATATGTTCCTGAAGAAGACAAATCAAGAATATCATATTTTCAAGAAGACAATTCTCCTCATCAGGAATATCTAATATCTTCCTGAAGAAGACAATTGTTCTTAACCAAGAATATCTTACTATGTTCCACTAGAAGAAAAATTTCCTAATCAAGAATATCTAATATGTTCCTGAAAAAGACAAATTCCAATCAAGAATATCTAATATGTTCCTGAGAAACAATTATTCTCATCAAGATATTAAAATGTTCCTGAAGAAGACATTTGTTCTTATCAACATTATCTAATATGTCCTAAGAAGACAATTCTCCTCATCAAGAATATCTAATATGTTCCTCAAGAAAACAATTAGTTCAAATCAAGGAATATCTAATATGTTCCTGAAAAACAATTATTCTCATCAAGAATATCTAATCTTTTCCTGAAGAAGACAATTGTTCTTATCAAAAATATCTACTATGTTTCACTTAGAAGAAATTGTCCTCATCAAGAATATCTAATATGTTCCTGAAAAAAGATAAATGGATCAAGATTATCTTAATATGTTCCTGAAAAGAAAATTTCTTATCAAGAATATCTAATATATTTCAGTAGAAGACAATTGTTTTCATCAATATCTAATATATTTCAGAGAGACAATTTTTTTCTCATCAAGAATATCTAATATGTTTCTGAAAAAGACAATTCTTTTCATCAAGAAAAATCTAATATGTTCCTGAAGAAGACAATTCTCTTCATCAAGAATATCTAATTGTTCTGAAGAAGACAATTGTTCTCATCAAGAATATCTAATATATTTCAGAGGAAGACAATTGTTCTTATCAAGAATATCTATATATGTTCCTGAAAAAAGACTATTCTCTTCATCAAGAATATCTATATGTTCCTGAAAAAGACAAAGGCCAATCAAGAATATCTAATATGTTCCTGAAGAAAACAATTGTTCTAATCAAGAATATCTTATATGTTCTTGAAGAAGACAATTCTTCTCATCAAGAATATCTAATATGTTCCTGAAGAAAACAATTGTTCATATCAAAGAATATCTAATATCTTTCAGAAGAAAGACAATTGTTCTCATCAGGAATATCTAATATATTCAGAAGAAGACAATTGTTCTTATCAAGAATATCTAATATGTTCATGAAGAAGACAATTTCGTTTCATTCAAGAATATCTAATATGTTCTTGAGAAGACAATTGTCTTATCAAGAATATCTACATGTTCCTGAAAAAGACTGGCCAATCAAGAATTATCTAATATGTTCCTAAGAAACAATTATTTCTCATCAAGGAATATCTAATATGTTCTAAAGAAGACAATTTGTTCTTATCAAGAATATCTAATATGTTCCTGAAAAAGGGACAAATTCTCCTCATCAAAGAATAATCTAATATGTTCCTTTAAGAAAACAAATAGTTCCAACAAATTAATCTTAATATGTTCCTGGAAAACGACAATGTCTTATCAGAAATATCTAATGTATTATTTCAGGAAGAAGACAAATTGTTCTCTCAAGAATATCTAATATATTTTCAAAAGGAAGACAAT
>JACMZG010001027.1:0-12837 GCA_018340805.1 Microvelia longipes | reverse complement strand
TATTTCAAATCCAACCATTCACTTTAATTACATTTTTCATTTTCAAATAGAAATCTTTCGTCATCAAATAATCAACACAAGCTCACAAATTGTCATGATAATATTGAAATGAAAATTTGAAATTTTTTAAACAAACATATTCACATGTATTTATTATGATATATTGAAATAAGTTTGAATTTGAATATTTCTCATCATCACATTAATATAATAATATTTTCATTGAAATAAAAGTTTGGCATTTACTTATGTGAAACAATCAACTATTAAACATCTCAATAGTATAACATTTGAAAAATTTAACAGAGGCCGGATCGCTCAGTCGGTAGAGCATCAATCTTTTAATCTGAGGGTCCAGGGTTCAAGTCCCTGTTCGGGCGATATTTTTTGTTTTCAATAATTGAAAATTCAAATCATTTCAACTAAATACCTCTATTTCAAATCACAACCAATTCAACTTATTATCATTTTTCATTTTCAGAATAAAATCTTCGATCATTCACAACTTCAACAAGTGACAATTGTCATGGATAATATTGAATAAGTGAAAGAATTTGAAATTTTTCAACTAAAACTATAATTTCACAATTAATTTATTATGAAATATTAGAAATAAGTAATTGAATATTTCTCATCATTCACATTATATAATATGATTTTCATTGAAATTAAAGTTTTTTATTTTTGCATTTACTTTTGAAAATCAAATCAACTATTAAACATCTCAATGTAACATTGAAAAATTAACAGGCCCGGATCAGCTCGTCGGTAGAGCCTCAGTATGTTAATGCTGAGGTCCAGGGTTCGAGTCCCTAGTTCGGTCGCGATATTTTTTCTTGTTTTCAAATTGAAAATTCAATATCATCTTTCAACTAAATACTCTGATTCCCCATGTTTTCATGAAATTTTTTTCATCAAAAAGTTTTTCATCGAAATTTTTTTCATCGAATTTTTTTTCATCGAAAAGTTTTTTTTCAAATCGAATATTTTTTTTCTTCATCGAAATTTTTTCATCGAAAATTTTTTTTCATCGAAAAGTTTTCATCGAATTTTTTTCATCGAAAATTTTTTCATGCGAAATTTTTTCATCGAAAAGTTTTTTCATCGAATTTTTTCATCGAAAGTTTTAATTATGTCGAATTTAAATCCATAGGTAAATTTTTAACATCTAATACAATAATATTCAAATTATTACAATAAAAAAGATTTCTATAATCAAGACCAATTATCTATTAATCTTGTATTATTTGTTTTTATTTTGTGATCTTTGCTTTATAAATAAACTATTTAGAACAATTTAATTTTTAAAATACTAGTCCATAAAATGAATTTTGAAATAGTTAACAGCATTAGAGGACCAAATTAGCTATGAGGATTTATTTACACTAAAAATAATGTTATAAAAAATAATGTTTAATTGGTTGTGAAAATTCGGTATTGCTTAGTTGCTAGTCCGGTGTAAAACTAACGAAAGAAGGAATATAATATTTCAAAAGCCTCACATCGATTCTGGTGAACGCTCCAGATTAGTTTGTATAACTACACACTCTAAATAATAAAAGATATCTCATTAAAAATAGTAGAGAAATTCCAGAAGTGATCATTTTCTACTTGCCCCGGAGATCTCAATCAACCTATAGCCCCACGAATTCAGTCTGTTCCGTTATTAAAGAACTAGTAATATAGAACAAGGCGAATTAATAATAATTATGCTATTCTTCCAATAGAAGACATCGATCTTTCCATACCCAAGCATGAATTTAAAATTACTTCAAGAGGACCCCATTTTTACTTTATGATTCGGGTGCAAATTGAAAATAAATTTAATATTTAGTACAGCTGAAAATTTACAAGGTTTATCTGATCGCCAAATATTTACGCTGATGGACTTTCAATCGGCTCTCTTCTTTGTTGTCTTCATTATATACTTTCACGTATATGCTTTGGAAATTTCTCCTCTTCTCTTGTTGTTGTATTACTACAAATAAAGAAAATCTACTTTATGTACAATGTTAAGACAATTACATTCTGCACCTGGACTAGCCCCATCTTACTATAATGTCATGATTATGAAAAAATCAATGATTTTTGCTGTTAAAACAGTCTTCCCATTATGCTTTAATTCTGATGTTTTTTCATTTGCGCCAATCCATAATTTAGACATTTTACAGTCCTTTAGGTTTAGTCAAAGAGACTAGAAATGATTTTGAATTCTTCTCCTTAAATTGAAATTTTTATATTGCATTTGCGTTGTGCCAGTTGAAAAGGTAGTTTAGTTATTCGAATTTCCTTAAATTTTCAGGGATTTAGGGACCATGAATTAGTAGATAAAATTCTATTATGAAAAGTACATGATTGGATATCGTTATAAAGTGGAAGAAGAATACAGCCACAATTAAAAATCGAAATGGTGATTTGTGTCAAATAATATAAGCAATCATCTTCCAAAAAACGAATAATTCGTGGAAAGGATGGCAAATACCTTATCAATTTTAGGCGCAAATCACCCCACTAATTTGGAAATTATCGATCCTATAAGAAACAAGAAATGTATGTCAGAGCTAAATTAGTGGTTCAATACAGTCCTGGTATGAAATAGCCTACATAAACCCAACAGGAAATCATGCCAAAATAATTCAAGAATTCTCAAAGTAGTTATGAGCCTGGCATCCGAAATAGATATAATGATTTATTAAATTGCGATAAAATTAGCAATCTAGATATAATCTTTTATTTAAAATAAATTTTTTATATTTAATAATTTTTATTATTAATTCTTTTTTGTACACCGCCCGTTTTAAAAAGGTTTCCGTAGTTCAGTTAATGCTATTGAGTTGTAAATCAAATGTGGCTTAGCAATAAACTCTTTAATTAAAAAATTTTCGAATGAAAAAAATTTCGATGAAAAAAAATTTCCATGAAAAAAATGTCGAAAAAATTTTCGATGAAAAAAATTTTCGATGAAAAAGATTCGAATGAAAAAAATTTCGATAAAAATTTCGATGAAAAACATTTTCGATGACAAAACTTTTCATGAAAATATTTTCGATGAAAAAATTTTCGATGAAAAAATTTCATTTTTCTGTTTTCATTTTTATCATTCCAAATACTCTATTTCAAATCACAACCAATTCAACTTTATTACATTTTTCATTTTCAAATAGAAATCTTTTCGATCATCAAAATTCAACAAAGTCACAATTGTCATGATAATATTGAAAAGTGAAAAATTTGAAATTTTTAAACTAAAACATAATTTCACATTATTTATTATGATATATTGAAATAAGTTTGAATTTGAATATTTCTCATCATCACATTAATATAATAATGATTTTCATTGAAATAAAATTTTGCATTTACTTTATTGAAATCAAATCAACTATTAAACATCTCAATAGTATACATGTTGAAAAATTAACAAGGCCCGGATAGCTCAGTCGGTAGAGCATCAGACTTTTAATCTGAGGGTCCAGGGTTCGAGTCCCTGTTCGGGCGATATTTTTCTTGTTTTCAAATTGAAAATTCAATATCACTTTCAACTAAATACTCTATTTCAAATCACAACCAATTCAACTTTAATTACATTTTTCATTTTCAAATAGAAATCTTTTCGATCATCAAAAATTCAACAAAGTCACAATTGTCATGATAATATTGAAAAGTGAAAAATTTGAAATTTTTAAACTAAAACATAATTTCACATTATTTATTATGATATATTGAAATAAGTTTGAATTTGAATATTTCTCATCATCACATTAATATAATAATGATTTTCATTGAAATAAAATTTTGCATTTACTTTATTGAAATCAAATCAACTATTAAACATCTCAATAGTATACATGTTGAAAAATTAACAAGGCCCGGATAGCTCAGTCGGTAGAGCATCAGACTTTTAATCTGAGGGTCCAGGGTTCGAGTCCCTGTTCGGGCGATATTTTTTCTTGTTTTCAAATTGAAAATTCAATATCACTTTCAACTAAATACTCTATTTCAAATCACAACCAATTCAACTTTAATTACATTTTTCATTTTCAAATAGAAATCTTTTCGATCATCAAAAATTCAACAAAGTCACAATTGTCATGATAATATTGAAAAGTGAAAAATTTGAAATTTTTAAACTAAAACATAATTTCACATTATTTATTATGATATATTGAAATAAGTTTGAATTTGAATATTTCTCATCATCACATTAATATAATAATGATTTTCATTGAAATAAAATTTTGCATTTACTTTATTGAAATCAAATCAACTATTAAACATCTCAATAGTATACATGTTGAAAAATTAACAAGGCCCGGATAGCTCAGTCGGTAGAGCATCAGACTTTTAATCTGAGGGTCCAGGGTTCGAGTCCCTGTTCGGGCGATATTTTTTCTTGTTTTCAAATTGAAAATTCAATATCACTTTCAACTAAATACTCTATTTCAAATCACAACCAATTCAACTTTAATTACATTTTTCATTTTCAAATAGAAATCTTTTCGATCATCAAAAATTCAACAAAGTCACAATTGTCATGATAATATTGAAAAGTGAAAAATTTGAAATTTTTAAACTAAAACATAATTTCACATTATTTATTATGATATATTGAAATAAGTTTGAATTTGAATATTTCTCATCATCACATTAATATAATAATGATTTTCATTGAAATAAAATTTTGCATTTACTTTATTGAAATCAAATCAACTATTAAACATCTCAATAGTATACATGTTGAAAAATTAACAAGGCCCGGATAGCTCAGTCGGTAGAGCATCAGACTTTTAATCTGAGGGTCCAGGGTTCGAGTCCCTGTTCGGGCGATATTTTTTCTTGTTTTCAAATTGAAAATTCAATATCACTTTCAACTAAATACTCTATTTCAAATCACAACCAATTCAACTTTAATTACATTTTTCATTTTCAAATAGAAATCTTTTCGATCATCAAAAATTCAACAAAGTCACAATTGTCATGATAATATTGAAAAGTGAAAAATTTGAAATTTTTAAACTAAAACATAATTTCACATTATTTATTATGATATATTGAAATAAGTTTGAATTTGAATATTTCTCATCATCACATTAATATAATAATGATTTTCATTGAAATAAAATTTTGCATTTACTTTATTGAAATCAAATCAACTATTAAACATCTCAATAGTATACATGTTGAAAAATTAACAAGGCCCGGATAGCTCAGTCGGTAGAGCATCAGACTTTTAATCTGAGGGTCCAGGGTTCGAGTCCCTGTTCGGGCGATATTTTTTCTTGTTTTCAAATTGAAAATTCAATATCACTTTCAACTAAATACTCTATTTCAAATCACAACCAATTCAACTTTAATTACATTTTTCATTTTCAAATAGAAATCTTTTCGATCATCAAAAATTCAACAAAGTCACAATTGTCATGATAATATTGAAAAGTGAAAAATTTGAAATTTTTAAACTAAAACATAATTTCACATTATTTATTATGATATTGAAATAAGTTTGAATTTGAATATTTCTCATCATCACATTAATATAATAATGATTTTCATTGAAATAAAATTTTGCATTTACTTTATTGAAATCAAATCAACTATTAAACATCTCAATAGTATACATGTTGAAAAATTAACAAGGCCCGGATAGCTCAGTCGGTAGAGCATCAGACTTTTAATCTGAGGGTCCAGGGTTCGAGTCCCTGTTCGGGCGATATTTTTTCTTGTTTTCAAATTGAAAATTCAATATCACTTTCAACTAAATACTCTATTTCAAATCACAACCAATTCAACTTTAATTACATTTTTCATTTTCAAATAGAAATCTTTTCGATCATCAAAAATTCAACAAAGTCACAATTGTCATGATAATATTGAAAAGTGAAAAATTTGAAATTTTTAAACTAAAACATAATTTCACATTATTTATTATGATATATTGAAAAAGTTTGAATTTGAATATTTCTCATCATCACATTAATATAATAATGATTTTCATTGAAATAAAATTTTGCATTTACTTTATTGAAATCAAATCAACTATTAAACATCTCAATAGTATACATGTTGAAAAATTAACAAGGCCCGGATAGCTCAGTCGGTAGAGCATCAGACTTTTAATCTGAGGGTCCAGGGTTCGAGTCCCTGTTCGGGCGATATTTTTTCTTGTTTTCAAATTGAAAATTCAATATCACTTTCAACTAAATACTCTATTTCAAATCACAACCAATTCAACTTTAATTACATTTTTCATTTTCAAATAGAAATCTTTTCGATCATCAAAAATTCAACAAAGTCACAATTGTCATGATAATATTGAAAAGTGAAAAATTTGAAATTTTTAAACTAAAACATAATTTCACATTATTTATTATGATATATTGAAATAAGTTTGAATTTGAATATTTCTCATCATCACATTAATATAATAATGATTTTCATTGAAATAAAATTTTGCATTTACTTTATTGAAATCAAATCAACTATTAAACATCTCAATAGTATACATGTTGAAAAATTAACAGGCCCGGATAGCTCAGTCGGTAGAGCATCAGACTTTTAATCTGAGGGTCCAGGGTTCGAGTCCCTGTTCGGGCGATATTTTTTCTTGTTTTCAAATTGAAAATTCAATATCACTTTCAACTAAATACTCTATTTCAAATCACAACCAATTCAACTTTAATTACATTTTTCATTTTCAAATAGAAATCTTTTCGATCATCAAAAATTCAACAAAGTCACAATTGTCATGATAATATTGAAAAGTGAAAAATTTGAAATTTTTAAACTAAAACATAATTTCACATTATTTATTATGATATATTGAAATAAGTTTGAATTTGAATATTTCTCATCATCACATTAATATAATAATGATTTTCATTGAAATAAAATTTTGCATTTACTTTATTGAAATCAAATCAACTATTAAACATCTCAATAGTATACATGTTGAAAAATTAACAAGGCCCGGATAGCTCAGTCGGTAGAGCATCAGACTTTTAATCTGAGGGTCCAGGGTTCGAGTCCCTGTTCGGGCGATATTTTTTCTGTTTTCAAATTGAAAATTCAATATCACTTTCAACTAAATACTCTATTTCAAATCACAACCAATTCAACTTTAATTACATTTTTCATTTTCAAATAGAAATCTTTTCGATCATCAAAAATTCAACAAAGTCACAATTGTCATGATAATATTGAAAAGTGAAAAATTTGAAATTTTTAAACTAAAACATAATTTCACATTATTTATTATGATATATTGAAATAAGTTTGAATTTGAATATTTCTCATCATCACATTAATATAATAATGATTTTCATTGAAATAAAATTTTGCATTTACTTTATTGAAATCAAATCAACTAAACATCTCAATAGTATACATGTTGAAAAATTAACAGGCCCGGATAGCTCAGTCGGTAGAGCATCAGACTTTTAATCTGAGGGTCCAGGGTTCGAGTCCCTGTTCGGGCGATATTTTTTCTTGTTTTCAAAATTGAAAATTCAATATCACTTTCAACTAAATACTCTATTTCAAATCACAACCAATTCAACTTTAATTACATTTTTCATTTTCAAATAGAAATCTTTTCGATCATCAAAAATTCAACAAAGTCACAATTGTCATGATAATATTGAAAAGTGAAAAATTTGAAATTTTTAAACTAAAACATAATTTCACATTATTTATTATGATATATTGAAATAAGTTTGAATTTGAATATTTCTCATCATCACATTAATATAATAATGATTTTCATTGAAATAAAATTTTGCATTTACTTTATTGAAATCAAATCAACTATTGAACATCTCAATAGTATACATGTTGAAAAATTAACAGGCCCGGATAGCTCAGTCGGTAGAGCATCAGACTTTTAATCTGAGGGTCCAGGGTTCGAGTCCCTGTTCGGGCGATATTTTTTCTTGTTTTCAAATTGAAAATTCAATATCACTTTCAACTAAATACTCTATTTCAAATCACAACCAATTCAACTTTAATTACATTTTTCATTTTCAAATAGAAATCTTTTCGATCATCAAAAATTCAACAAAAGTCACAATTGTCATGATAATATTGAAAAGTGAAAAATTTGAAATTTTTAAACTAAAACATAATTTCACATTATTTATTATGATATATTGAAATAAGTTTGAATTTGAATATTTCTCATCATCACATTAATATAATAATGATTTTCATTGAAATAAAATTTTGCATTTACTTTATTGAAATCAAATCAACTATTAAACATCTCAATAGTATACATGTTGAAAAATTAACAGGCCCGGATAGCTCAGTCGGTAGAGCATCAGACTTTTAATCTGAGGGTCCAGGGTTCGAGTCCCTGTTCGGGCGATATTTTTTCTTGTTTTCAAATTGAAAATTCAATATCACTTTCAACTAAATACTCTATTTCAAATCACAACCAATTCAACTTTAATTACATTTTTCATTTTCAAATAGAAATCTTTTCGATCATCAAAAATTCAACAAAGTCACAATTGTCATGATAATATTGAAAAGTGAAAAATTTGAAATTTTTAAACTAAAACATAATTTCACATTATTTATTATGATATATTGAAATAAGTTTGAATTTGAATATTTCTCATCATCACATTAATATAATAATGATTTTCATTGAAATAAAATTTTGCATTTACTTTATTGAAATCAAATCAACTATTAAACATCTCAATAGTATACATGTTGAAAAATTAACAGGCCCGGATAGCTCAGTCGGTAGAGCATCAGACTTTTAATCTGAGGGTCCAGGGTTCGAGTCCCTGTTCGGGCGATTTTTTCTTGTTTTCAAATTGAAAATTCAATATCACTTTCAACTAAATACTCTATTTCAAATCACAACCAATTCAACTTTAATTACATTTTTCATTTTCAAATAGAAATCTTTTCGATCATCAAAAATTCAACAAAGTCACAATTGTCATGATAATATTGAAAAGTGAAAAATTTGAAATTTTTAAACTAAAACATAATTTCACATTATTTATTATGATATATTGAAATAAGTTTGAATTTGAATTTTCTCATCATCACATTAATATAATAATGATTTTCATTGAAATAAAATTTTGCATTTACTTTATTGAAATCAAATCAACTATTAAACATCTCAATAGTATACATGTTGAAAAATTAACAGGCCCGGATAGCTCAGTCGGTAGAGCATCAGACTTTTAATCTGAGGGTCCAGGGTTCGAGTCCCTGTTCGGGCGATATTTTTTCTTGTTTTCAAATTGAAAATTCAATATCACTTTCAACTAAATACTCTATTTCAAATCACAACCAATTCAACTTTAATTACATTTTTCATTTTCAAATAGAAATCTTTTCGATCATCAAAAATTCAACAAAGTCACAATTGTCATGATAATATTGAAAAGTGAAAAATTTGAAATTTTTAAACTAAAACATAATTTCACATTATTTATTATGATATATTGAAATAAGTTTGAATTTGAATATTTCTCATCATCACATTAATATAATAATGATTTTCATTGAAATAAAATTTTGCATTTACTTTATTGAAATCAAATCAACTATTCTCAATAGTATACATGTTGAAAAATTAACAAGGCCCGGATAGCTCAGTCGGTAGAGCATCAGACTTTTAATCTGAGGGTCCAGGGTTCGAGTCCCTGTTCGGGCGATATTTTTCTTGTTTTCAAATTGAAAATTCAATATCACTTTCAACTAAATACTCTATTTCAAATCACAACCAATTCAACTTTAATTACATTTTTCATTTTCAAATAGAAATCTTTTCGATCATCAAAAATTCAACAAAGTCACAATTGTCATGATAATATTGAAAAGTGAAAAATTTGAAATTTTTAAACTAAAACATAATTTCACATTATTTATTATGATATATTGAAATAAGTTTGAATTTGAATATTTCTCATCATCACATTAATATAATAATGATTTTCATTGAAATAAAATTTTGCATTTACTTTATTGAAATCAAATCAACTATTAAACATCTCAATAGTATACATGTTGAAAAATTAACAGGCCCGGATAGCTCAGTCGGTAGAGCATCAGACTTTTAATCTGAGGGTCCAGGGTTCGAGTCCCTGTTCGGGCGATATTTTTTCTTGTTTTCAAATTGAAAATTCAATATCACTTTCAACTAAATACTCTATTTCAAATCACAACCAATTCAACTTTAATTACATTTTTCATTTTCAAATAGAAATCTTTTCGATCATCAAAAATTCAACAAAGTCACAATTGTCATGATAATATTGAAAAGTGAAAAATTTGAAATTTTTAAACTAAAACATAATTTCACATTATTTATTATGATATATTGAAATAAGTTTGAATTTGAATATTTCTCATCATCACATTAATATAATAATGATTTTCATTGAAATAAAATTTTGCATTTACTTTATTGAAATCAAATCAACTATTAAACATCTCAATAGTATACATGTTGAAAAATTAACAAGGCCCGGATAGCTCAGTCGGTAGAGCATCAGACTTTTAATCTGAGGGTCCAGGGTTCGAGTCCCTGTTCGGGCGATATTTTTCTTGTTTTCAAATTGAAAATTCAATATCACTTTCAACTAAATACTCTATTTCAAATCACAACCAATTCAACTTTAATTACATTTTTCATTTTCAAATAGAAATCTTTTCGATCATCAAAAATTCAACAAAGTCACAATTGTCATGATAATTGAAAAGTGAAAAATTTGAAATTTTTAAACTAAAACATAATTTCACATTATTTATTATGATATATTGAAATAAGTTTGAATTTGAATATTTCTCATCATCACATTAATATAATAATGATTTTCATTGAAATAAAATTTTGCATTTAC
The DNA here is from genome assembly GCA_018340805.1 of Microvelia longipes. Taxonomy (NCBI): domain Eukaryota; kingdom Metazoa; phylum Arthropoda; class Insecta; order Hemiptera; family Veliidae; genus Microvelia; species Microvelia longipes. The sequence goes on along the minus strand of JACMZG010001027.1, from coordinate 1,969 downwards.
TTTATTGAAATCAAATTAAACATCTCAATAGTATACATGTTGAAAAATTAACAGGGCCCGGATAGCTCAGTCGGTAGAGCATCAGACTTTTAATCTGAGGGTCCAGGGTTCGAGTCCCTGTTCGGGCGATATTTTTTCTTGTTTTCAAATTGAAAATTCAATATCACTTTCAACTAAATACTCTATTTCAAATCACAACCAATTCAACTTTAATTACATTTTTCATTTTCAAATAGAAATCTTTTCGATCATCAAAAATTCAACAAAGTCACAATTGTCATGATAATATTGAAAAGTGAAAAATTTGAAATTTTTAAACTAAAACATAATTTCACATTATTTATGATATATTGAAATAAGTTTGAATTTGAATATTTCTCATCATCACATTAATATAATAATGATTTTCATTGAAATAAAATTTTGCATTTACTTTATTGAAATCAAATCAACTATTAAACATCTCAATAGTATACATGTTGAAAAATTAACAGGCCCGGATAGCTCAGTCGGTAGAGCATCAGACTTTTAATCTGAGGGTCCAGGGTTCGAGTCCCTGTTCGGGCGATATTTTTTCTTGTTTTCAAATTGAAAATTCAATATCACTTTCAACTAAATACTCTATTTCAAATCACAACCAATTCAACTTTAATTACATTTTTCATTTTCAAATAGAAATCTTTTCGATCATCAAAAATTCAACAAAGTCACAATTGTCATGATAATATTGAAAAGTGAAAAATTTGAAATTTTTAAACTAAAACATAATTTCACATTATTTATTATGATATATTGAAATAAGTTTGAATTTGAATATTTCTCATCATCACATTAATATAATAATGATTTTCATTGAAATAAAATTTTGCATTTACTTTATTGAAATCAAATCAACTATTAAACATCTCAATAGTATACATGTTGAAAAATTAACAAGGCCCGGATAGCTCAGTCGGTAGAGCATCAGACTTTTAATCTGAGGGTCCAGGGTTCGAGTCCCTGTTCGGGCGATATTTTTTCTTGTTTTCAAATTGAAAATTCAATATCACTTTCAACTAAATACTCTATTTCAAATCACAACCAATTCAACTTTAATTACATTTTTCATTTTCAAATAGAAATCTTTTCGATCATCAAAAATTCAACAAAGTCACAATTGTCATGATAATATTGAAAAGTGAAAAATTTGAAATTTTTAAACTAAAACATAATTTCACATTATTTATTATGATATATTGAAATAAGTTTGAATTTGAATATTTCTCATCATCACATTAATATAATAATGATTTTCATTGAAATAAAATTTTGCATTTACTTTATTGAAATCAAATCAACTATTAAACATCTCAATAGTATACATGTTGAAAAATTAACAAGGCCCGGATAGCTCAGTCGGTAGAGCATCAGACTTTTAATCTGAGGGTCCAGGGTTCGAGTCCCTGTTCGGGCGATATTTTTTCTTGTTTTCAAATTGAAAATTCAATATCACTTTCAACTAAATACTCTATTTCAAATCACAACCAATTCAACTTTAATTACATTTTTCATTTTCAAAAGAAATCGATCATCAAAAATTCAACAAAGTCACAATTGTCATGATAATATTGAAAAGTGAAAAATTTGAAATTTTTAAACTAAAACATAATTTCACATTATTTATTATGATATATTGAAATAAGTTTGAATTTGAATATTTCTCATCATCACATTAATATAATAATGATTTTCATTGAAATAAAATTTTGCATTTACTTTATTGAAATCAAATCAACTATTGAACATCTCAATAGTATACATGTTGAAAAATTAACAGGCCCGGATAGCTCAGTCGGTAGAGCATCAGACTTTTAATCTGAGGGTCCAGGGTTCGAGTCCCTGTTCGGGCGATATTTTTTCTTGTTTTCAAATTGAAAATTCAATATCACTTTCAACTAAATACTCTATTTCAAATCACAACCAATTCAAC
>JACMZG010001026.1:0-12839 GCA_018340805.1 Microvelia longipes | reverse complement strand
GTCATTAATGACCTTGGTACGGATTTTAATTATTTTTCATGTCAAGAAAAAATATAATTCTTCTATTTGAAAAGTTTGTTGCACTTTATCAGAGATTTGAAATTGAACTTCCAGACCCCTGGTTTACTAGACGCAAAATTAATGCTTTTCACTAAACAACTAGAGCTACCGAAGTGACATCCATATTTTGCAGTATGTTTATTCAATAATTGACATTAATATTCTTTCAAACAAAAAGGGATTTAACATAAATATTAAATCATTTATATTTATAATTCAATATCAAATGATTGTCTATCACGGGTTGTTATGCGGATATTAATAAATATGAAAAAGTTTTAGTTTAATTAATCGTGAGAAATATATTATAACGAGAACCATAATAATTATAGAATCATTAAATATCGAATATTAATATCATATATATTAATAATATTACATATATAGAAAAAAATTACAAGAAAAATCTAAAATATGGATATTTATACTGTCTATGTAGTGAACATACAAATTTTCTTGTTTTGTTTATGAATTATATAAGAGTTTTGTGGGTAAAAACAACCATAATAATAAAAAGATGAGGATATCAAACCCATTATTTCGATATAAGCAGAGTTGTGACAAAAATCTTTCGAATAATTATCGGTGTAGTTATATTTGGTTCAAAAACGAGTGTCAAATTGTGACAATCTTCGGATTATTAATATTATTTCATGTCAAGAAAAATAAATTTCCTATGGAAAAAAAGTGCCTTCGAGAGAATTGAAGCTCTCGACCCCCTGGTTTTATCCTAGAGCAGTGGACTTTCTTAAACTCTATCCACTAGAGCTACGAAGGCTCATTAATTTTTGCAGAATGTTTTATTCATAATTGAAAATTAATATTTCATCAAAGATTTAACATAATAACATTAAAATATATGATAATGCAAAATAGTCAAATGATTGTCTACAACAGATGATTAATCAATGATTAACTTGAAATTATTAGTTAATAAATCTGAGATATTATAGAAACACATTTCATTAATAATGACTCATTAAAAATATCGATATTATTCATATTCACTATATATATGAAAAAATAATTAGAAATCTAAATGTTTTTTCTTTAAGATTACATTTTTTTGATTTGTTAAGAAATGGGAAGAGTTTGTATCATAAAAACAAAGCCTATTATATAAGTACAACATATATATTATACATGGCGGAAAGCATGGTCGAATTAAAGTCGAGTTGTGACAAGGAAAAATCTGTATCTCTATTGACTGGCTTGGGTATTAATTTTCAAAAACGAACGTGTCAAATGAACCATTTCGGATTAATTATTATTTCATGTCAAGAAAATAAAATTTCCCTATGGAAAAAAAAAGTTGCCCCTTCGGATGAGGGAATTGAACCTCTCCGTAACACCCTCGTGTTTACTAGAGCGCAGTGCTCTAAACCACTGACGCTACGAAGGACGTCATAATTTGCAGGATGTCTTTATTCATAATTGAAATTAATATTTCATCAAAGATCTATAACATATTAATTAATAATCAATAATCACATATCAAATGGATTGTCTACAATACCAGTGATCTCATCATGGTTACTAATGAAAGTTCTAGTGGTGGAAGATAATCCGAGTTATTTAAGAAAAACCATAGATAAATAGGCGATCTTCCAATTTAAAAAATAATACGAATTATTATTCTTATGGTATTCCACTATATATAGAAAACAAATAATGAAAATGCTAAATGTTTTATCTCTTTAAGATAACATTTTTTCTTTTTTTTTTTTGTTTGAAAATAGAGTTTTGTCTAAAAACAACCAATAATAATAAAAAGACTAATAAACAAACATGTCGAATAAAGCGAGTTGTGACAAAAATCTGTATTATGTGGTGTTTTAGAATGTTTTTCAAAAACGAGAGTTTCAGTCAAAATGTATCAGTATAATTTTAATCGGATTTATTAATTATTTCCATATCGTATCAAGAAAGAGGAATTATATAAACATTATTTAATCCTATGGAAAATTTATAAGATTTTTGACCATTATCAATTTTATCTCACGAGGAAGATTGGAATATTGGTCTATCACGAGAGTGAGGGATTATTCACTGTTCTCTAACTTTGACCAAAGTTCTAGGTTATAAATCGGAGTTAAAGAAACCATACCATATGGGATCCATAAAATATCCGCATGAGTTTATACCTTTAGACCCCAAAGATTGGCTCTATATTCACCCTATAATCACAGATGCAGCTTAACGAAGAGCTATCATAAATATTTAGGTGAGGATCAGAGATGATTTTATATCAATAATTGAAAAATTTTCTTAATTGGTTATTTCATTCAAATGATTTAACATATTTAATTTTATTAATAAAGAATTCAATAATCAAATTGAATTGTCCATACACAGTGGTTATTTTATCATTGTATTATTGTTTTGATAAGAAAGTTTTACGTAGTTAAATGGAGATTTTGTCTATCGAAAGTTAACAAAGAAAAAACCATAATAATGTCATTAAATAAATCGATATTATTCTAATATTCACTATATAAAATCAGACGAAAAATTATAATAAGAGAAATCTAAATTGTTATTTTCTTTAAGGAGATACATATTTATATGTAGTTTATGAGAAATAAAAATAGCAAGTTCGATTATGTTCCTAAACCAAACCCAATAGATACACGAGTTGTACCAAAAATCTGAATTATTTTGTGGTGAGATAAATTTTATATATCTAAAAACAAATGTCGATAATGGACGAGTTGTTGTGACAAAAACAACCTGTAATGACTATTTTGTTTTCGGGTAGTTTATTTTATAAAATTTTCAAAACGAGTGATTCAATATCTGACATTTTTCGGGATATTTAATTATTTGTCATGGTCAAAGAAAAAAAATTAAAATTATATTCCTCTCCTTAATGTGGAAAAAGTAAGAGGCTCTCCTTGGACGAGAATGAGAGAAACTCAGCGCAAAAGACCCTCCCTGGTTTTAACTAGACCAGTGCTTCTATACCAACTGAGCCTAGCACGAACGCTCATAATTCCTGCAGGAGGTGTTTTTAACTTCATACATTTGAATTTAGACCTTTTCAGCAACAGATTTTAACAATCATTTTTAAAATTCAATAATAATAATCCACCTTATCAAATGATTGTCTACACAGGATTATCATGGTGGTGACGCTCTTGAAAGAGCTTCTAGTTAAATAATCGAGTTAAAGAAACCAATAACAGGGAAATGATCAGTGCTTAAACAATTAATAATTTTTTCGATATTTGAGTGCAGTGCATAGTTTATATTTCATTCCACTATAAATATAAATGGAGAAATTTATTAAATATAATAGTTATCAATCAAAGAAATTTACATAAATGTTCTTTATATTAAAATACATTTTTATATTATTATTTAGTCTGAAAATAGAGTTTGGGTCTAAAATACCACTTACATTAATTACAATAAAAATTGAAAAGATTAAGGTTAACTAAACAACAACATGTAGGGATCGAATAAGTCGAGTTGTGACAAAATCTGTATTTGTGGTGTTTTTAAATTTTTCAAAAAAAACGTTAGTGTGCTATATTATGACAATTTTCGGAATTATCTATTATTTCATGTCCAAGAAAAATAAAATTTCCTATGGAAAAAAAAGTTGTTCCGGTATAGGAGAGGAATTGAACTCTCGACCCCTGGTTCTTTAACTAGACTCAGTGGCTTCATAAAACTCACTGCGCTACGAAGGCATACATAACTTGGTAGTGGGCAGATGTTTATCACATAAATGAAAAGTGTAATAAATTACATCAAAACACATGATTTAACATCATATTCATTAATAATAAATAAATTTCAGAGTATCAAATGATTGTCCCTCACATTAACAGTGATTATCATGTTAACTTGAAAGTTTTAGTTAATAATTCGAGTTATAGAAACCATAATAATAAAGAGATTACATCGGTAAAAATATTTTCGATATATTTATTCTATATTCCACATATTATATTAGAAAACACATATTATAGAAAAATCTTAAAGTTTTTTTCCTTTAAGATACATTTTTTTGTAGATTTGCAAAATAGAGTTTGTCTTAAAACAACATAATAAATAAAAAGATAATATCAAACATGTCGAATAAGCGGAGTTTGTGACAAAAATACTGTATTTGTGGTGTTTATTTCCCAAAACGAGTGATAAAATGACATTTGGATATAATTTTATTTTTACAATGTCCAAGAAAAATAAAATTTCCTATGTGAAAAAAGTTGCCGGGGTTCAGAAAGAGAATTGAAAACATCCTCGAACCCTAACTTTCCTGGTGTTACTAGACAGTGCTCTAACCACTGAGCTACGAAAGGCCTCATAATTTTGCAGATGATATTTTATTCATAATTGAAATTAAAGGGTATTTCAATCAAGATTTAACAATATTATTATTACAATATAAAAATTCAATATAAAAAATGAATTGTCTACTTACTTAAAACAGTATGTAACTTTCATTTTTGTTATACTTTGAAAAGTTTTCTTTAGTTAATAATCGAGTTAAAAAAGAAAACCATAAATAATAGATCCAATAAAGAATATCACGATATTTATTTTCTATATTCATCTCATATTTATAGTAATTAAATAATATTATTATTGAAAATTCTAATAAATGTTTTTTTTCTTGTAAGATACATTTTTTTTGTTTTGAAGTAAAGAGTTTGTTAACTAAAAAATCAACCATAATAGATAAAAAAGAATGGAAGTTATATTCAATTGGGACATCTTTCGCATTTTAATAAAGCCGAGTTAGTGAAACAAAAAATCTGTAATTTGTGGTGGGTTTTATTTTCAAAACGAGTGTCAATGCATTTCGAGATTATTATATTTCAATGTCAAGAAATAAAATTTCTAATATGGAAAAAGGTTTGCCTTAGGAGAGAAATTGAAACTCCGACCCCTGGTTTCACTAGAAAAACAGTGCTCCTACCACTGAGCTACGAAGGCTCAACAAATTTTGGGCAGATATTTTAATTCATAAATATTGAAATTAAAATTATTTCACATAACAAAAGATTATAGGACAATGAATTAATTAATATAAATAATCAATATCAAATGATTGTCTAACACAGTGATTATCAATTTAACTTGAAAGTTCTAAGTTAATAATCGAGTTAAAAGAAACCATATAATAATAAATGATCAATAATAAAATATCGATATATAATTCTATAATCACTATATTAGAACATAAATAGAAAAATCTAACATGTTTTTCTTTAAGATACATTTTTTTTATGTTTGAGAAAATAGAGATTCGTCCTAAACAACCAATAAATAATAAAAAGATAATAATCAACAACATGGTCGAATAAGCCGAGATTTGTGAAAAAATCCTGTATTTTTTTTTAGTGTGTTTTTTGGGGGGGTGTTCTTAATTTTCAAAAGCATTTTAAAAATTGATTTCGGAGATTCGAGATGAACGAGTGTCAAATGACATTATTATCAGGATTAATTAATTATTTTCATGTCAAGAATAATAAATTTCTATGGACGAAAAGAGTTGGCCTCGGAGAGATTGAAAGTCGTCTCGACTGCCGTCCTGGGTTTACTAAGACCAGTGGCTCTAAAACTCACTGAGCTACGAAGGCTCAATAATTTTTGGCAGGAATTGTTTAATTACACTAAATTGAAATTAAAAATAATTTCATTCCCCATGATGGCCAAGTAGTTTGTTTTAAATCTTATAATTAATTTTATATTTTCAATAAATACATAGTGTCAAAGACATTCAATTTTGAGGCGGAATTATTTGAATACTGTTTATACTATACAAATGTTGATTATCATGTTACTTCATTTTGAAACAAATTTAGGATAATAATATTTTCGAAAGATTTAAAGAAAAACCCCCATTTTAATAAATGATCATGTGGTAAACCAAGTGCCTTTCGGAGAGAAGAACATATCGGTATTATTCTATTTATTCTAATTCACGATATACCACTATGGATTTACTTGAAAAATAATCCAGAGATAAGGTCCTACGTAATGTTTTTACCTTTTAGAATGACATTTTTTTTGATCTCTCTGAACAAATATGAGTTTGTCGTAAAAGGACACATTTAAAATAATCGGAAAGGAAAAAGATAGAGTAATTCTTCATATTGCAGACGAATATCTCATTGTCGAATCAAGCGAATTGTTTGTTACAGAAAAAAATATTAAATACTTGTAATTTTCTGTAGTCGTAGTTTATAAAGTATTTCTATAACAAACTTAGTTAGTTGAGTACAAAATAATGGTATACAAATTTATACTAATTATTCATACCGGATTAATTATTATTTTATCATGGATGTCTCAATAGTACAAACACAGTGATTATCTGGAAATAATAGAAGATTTAATTATCTATTTGAACAGGTTCTAGTTAGAGATGAATTTGCCTTTCCGGCAAGAGGAGTGATGAAGTTAAAGAAAACCCACATTTACATTCGAGACACTGACATTCTAAACCCTGGTTTAACTAAGACCAAGTGCTCCAATCATCGACTATTTAACTAAACCACTTATTTGACGATCTATATATACTAGAATAACATTAAAGGCCTCAATAAGATAAAATTTTGCTAAGAAAATCGTATTTTATATTAAACATATTGTAATTGATTAATATTATTTTATTTTTCTTTCCACAAGTTTATTTTATATCATATGTGAGATTAATATAAATACAGTATACAAATATCAATGATTTGTCATACACAGTTGTTAATTTTATCCATGTTAACTTTTGTTGAAAATAGAGGTGTTTCTAAAAAAACAGAACAACCAAAATAAAAAGATTATTCAGTTATCATTAGTTAAATCAAAAATCGAAGTTAAAAGAAAAACCCATAAATAATGATCATTAAAATAAATTCGATAATTGTTCGAATTTTAAGTATTCAACTATATTAAGTACGTAAAAGATTTGGAGGAATAATAGACAAAAAAATAATAAAAAATGTTTTCTTTCGCCCTTTAGATAATATTCTCAAGTTTTTTGTGTTTGAAAAAGGATAATTTGTTTTTAGTCATTTCACCCTACAAAACCACAATAATCATCAAAAGATAATAATCACAAACACTGTTCCGAATAAGCGAGTTGTGACAAAAATCTGTATTTGTGGTGTTTTAATTTTCAAAACGAGTGTCAAATGACATTTCGGATTATTATTATTTCATGTCAAGAAAATAAAATTTCCTATGGAAAAAAGTTGCCTTCGGAGAGAATTGAACTCTCGACCCCTGGTTTACTAGACCAGTGCTCTAACCACTGAGCTACGAAGGCTCATAATTTTGCAGATGTTTTATTCATAATTGAAATTAATATTTCATCAAAGATTTAACATATTAATTAATATAATAATCAATATCAAATGATTGTCTACACAGTGATTATCATGTTAACTTGAAAGTTCTAGTTAATAATCGAGTTAAAGAAACCATAATAATGATCATCATTAAATATCGATATTATTCTATATTCACTATATATAGAAAAAATAATAGAAAATCTAAATGTTTTTCTTTAAGATACATTTTTTTTGTTTGAAAATAGAGTTTGTCTAAAAACAACCATAATAATAAAAAGATAATAATCAAACATGTCGAATAAGCGAGTTGTGACAAAAATCTGTATTTGTGGTGTTTTAATTTTCAAAACGAGTGTCAAATGACATTTCGGATTATTATTATTTCATGTCAAGAAAATAAAATTTCCTATGGAAAAAAGTTGCCTTCGGAGAGAATTGAACTCTCGACCCTGGTTTACTAGACCTCTAACCACTGAGCTACGAAGGCTCATAATTTTGCAGATGTTTTTATTCAATTGAAATTAATATTTCATCAAAATTTAACATATTAATTAATATAATAATCAATATCAAATGATTGTCTACACAGTGATTATCATGTTAACTTGAAAGTTCTAGTTAATAATCGAGTTAAAGAAACCATAATAATGATCATTAAAATATCGATTATTCTATATTCACTATATATAGAAAAAATAATAGAAAATCTAAATGTTTTTCTTTAAGATACATTTTTTTTGTTTGAAAATAGAGTTTGTCTAAAAACAACCATAATAATAAAAAAGAATATAATCAAACATGTCGAATAAAGCGAGTTGTGACAAAAATCTGTATTTGTGGTGTTTTAATTTTCAAAACGAGTGTCAAATGACATTTCGGATTATTATTATTTCATGTCAAGAAAATAAAATTTCCTATGGAAAAAAGTTGCCTTCGGAGAGAATTGAACTCTCGACCCCTGGTTTACTAGACCAGTGCTCTAACCACTGAGCTACGAAGGCTCATAATTTTGCAGATGTTTTATTCATAATTGAATTAATATTTCATCAAAGATTTAACATATTAATTAATATAATAATCAATATCAAATGATTGTCTACACAGTGATTATCATGTTAACTTGAAAGTTCTAGTTAATAATCGAGTTAAAGAAACCATAATAATGATCATTAAAATATCGATATTATTCTATATTCACTATATATAAAAAATAATAGAAAATCTAAATGTTTTTCTTTAAGATACATTTTTTTTGTTTGAAAATAGAGTTTGTCTAAAAACAACCATAATAATAAAAAGATAATAATCAAACATGTCGAATAAGCGAGTTGTGACAAAAATCTGTATTTGTGGTGTTTTAATTTTCAAAACGAGTGTCAAATGACATTTCGGATTATTATTATTTCATGTCAAGAAAATAAAATTTCCTATGGAAAAAAGTTGCCTTCGGAGAGAATTGAACTCTCGACCCCTGGTTTACTAGACCAGTGCTCTAACCACTGAGCTACGAAGGCTCATAATTTTGCAGATGTTTTATTCATAATTGAAATTAATATTTCATCAAAGATTTAACATATTAATTAATATAATAATCAATATCAAATGATTGTCTACACAGTGATTATCATGTTAACTTGAAAGTTCTAGTTAATAATCGAGTTAAAGAAACCATAATAATGATCATTAAAATATCGATATTATTCTATATTCACTATATATAGAAAAAATAATAGAAAATCTAAATGTTTTTCTTTAAGATACATTTTTTTTGTTTGAAAATAGAGTTTGTCTAAAAACAACCATAATAATAAAAAGATAATAATCAAACATGTCGAATAAGCGAGTTGTGACAAAATCTGTATTTGTGGGTTTTAATTTTCAAAACGAGTGTCAAATGACATTTCGGATTATTATTATTTCATGTCAAGAAAATAAAATTTCCTATGGAAAAAAGTTGCCTTCGGAGAGAATTGAACTCTCGACCCCTGGTTTACTAGACCAGTGCTCTAACCACTGAGCTACGAAGGCTCATAATTTTGCAGATGTTTTATTCATAATTGAAATTAATATTTCATCAAAGATTTAACATAATTAATATAATAATCAATATCAAATGATTGTCTACACAGTGATTATCATGTTAACTTGAAAGTTCTAGTTAATAATCGAGTTAAAGAAACCATAATAATGATCATTAAAATATCGATATTATTCTATATTCACTATATATAGAAAAAATAATAGAAAATCTAAATGTTTTTCTTTAAGATACATTTTTTTTGTTTGAAAATAGAGTTTGTCTAAAAACAACCATAATAATAAAAAGATAATAATCAAACATGTCGAATAAGCGAGTTGTGACAAAAATCTGTATTTGTGGTGTTTTAATTTTCAAAACGAGTGTCAAATGACATTTCGGATTATTATTATTTCATGTCAGAAAATAAAATTTCCTATGGAAAAAAGTTGCCTTCGGAGAGAATTGAACTCTCGACCCCTGGTTTACTAGACCAGTGCTCTAACCACTGAGCTACGAAGGCTCATAATTTTGCAGATGTTTTATTCATAATTGAAATTAATATTTCATCAAAGATTTAACATATTAATTAATATAATAATCAATATCAAATGATTGTCTACACAGTGATTATCATGTTAACTTGAAAGTTCTAGTTAATAATCGAGTTAAAGAAACCATAATAATGATCATTAAAATATCGATATTATTCTATATTCACTATATATAGAAAAAATAATAAAATCTAAATGTTTTTCTTTAAGATACATTTTTTTTGTTTGAAAATAGAGTTTGTCTAAAAACAACCATAATAATAAAAAGATAATAATCAAACATGTCGAATAAGCGAGTTGTGACAAAAATCTGTATTTGTGGTGTTTTAATTTTCAAAACGAGTGTCAAATGACATTTCGGATTATTATTATTTCATGTCAAGAAAATAAAATTTCCTATGGAAAAAAGTTGCCTTCGGAGAGAATTGAACTCTCGACCCCTGGTTTACTAGACCAGTGCTCTAACCACTGAGCTACGAAGGCTCATAATTTTGCAGATGTTTTATTCATAATTGAAATTAATATTTCATCAAAGATTTAACATATTAATTAATATAATAATCAATATCAAATGATTGTCTACACAGTGATTATCATGTTAACTTGAAAGTTCTAGTTAATAATCGAGTTAAAGAAACCATAATAATGATCATTAAAATATCGATATTATTCTATATTCACTATATATAGAAAAAATAATAGAAAATCTAAATGTTTTTCTTTAAGATACATTTTTTTTGTTTGAAAATAGAGTTTGTCTAAAAACAACATAATAATAAAAGATAATAATAAAGCATGTCAAAAAGTGTCATGTAATGAGATGAAATTAATATTTCATCAAAGATTTAACATATTAATTAATATAATAATCAATATCAAATGATTGTCTACACAGTGATTATCATGTTAACTTGAAAGTTCTAGTTAATAATCGAGTTAAAGAAACCATAATAATGATCATTAAAATATCGATATTATTCTATATTCACTATATATAGAAAAAATAATAGAAAATCTAAATGTTTTTCTTTAAGATACATTTTTTTTGTTTGAAAATAGAGTTTGTCTAAAAACAACCATAATAATAAAAAGATAATAATCAAACATGTCGAATAAGCGAGTTGTGACAAAAATCTGTATTTGTGGGTTTTAATTTTCAAAACGAGTGTCAAATGACATTTCGGATTATTATTATTTCATGTCAAGAAAATAAAATTTCCTATGGAAAAAAGTTGCCTTCGGAGAGAATTGAACTCTCGACCCCTGGTTTACTAGACCAGTGCTCTAACCACTGAGCTACGAAGGCTCATAATTTTGCAGATGTTTTATTCATAATTGAAATTAATATTTCATCAAAGATTTAACATATTAATTAATATAATAATCAATATCAAATGATTGTCTACACAGTGATTATCATGTTAACTTGAAAGTTCTAGTTAATAATCGAGTTAAAGAAACCATAATAATGATCATTAAAATATCGATATTATTCTATATTCACTATATATAGAAAAAATAATAGAAAATCTAAATGTTTTTCTTTAAGATACATTTTTTTTGTTTGAAAATAGAGTTTGTCTAAAAACAACCATAATAATAAAAAGATAATAATCAAACATGTCGAATAAGCGAGTTGTGACAAAAATCTGTATTTGTGGTGTTTTAATTTTCAAAACGAGTGTCAAATGACATTTCGGATTATTATTATTTCATGTCAAGAAAATAAAATTTCCTATGGAAAAAAGTTGCCTTCGGAGAGAATTGAACTCTCGACCCCTGGTTTACTAGACCAGTGCTCTAACCACTGAGCTACGAAGGCTCATAATTTTGCAGATGTTTTATTCATAATTGAAATTAATATTTCATCAAAGATTTAACATATTAATTAATATAATAATCAATATCAAATGATTGTCTACACAGTGATTATCATGTTAACTTGAAAGTTCTAGTTAATAATCGAGTTAAAGAAACCATAATAATGATCATTAAAATATCGATATTATTCTATATTCACTATATATAGAAAAAATAATAGAAAATCTAAATGTTTTTCTTTAAGATACATTTTTTTTGTTTGAAAATAGAGTTTGTCTAAAAACAACCATAATAATAAAAAGATAATAATCAAACATGTCGAATAAGCGAGTTGTGACAAAAATCTGTATTTGTGGTGTTTTAATTTTCAAAACGAGTGTCAAATGACATTTCGGATTATTATTATTTCATGTCAAGAAAATAAAATTTCCTATGGAAAAAAGTTGCCTTCGGAGAGAATTGAACTCTCGACCCCTGGTTTACTAGACCAGTGCTCTAACCACTGAGCTACGAAGGCTCATAATTTTGCAGATGTTTTATTCATAATTGAAATTAATATTTCATCAAAGATTTAACATATTAATTAATATAATAATCAATATCAAATGATTGTCTACACAGTGATTATCATGTTAACTTGAAAGTTCTAGTTAATAATCGAGTTAAAGAAACCATAATAATGATCATTAAAATATCGATATTATTCTATATTCACTATATATAGAAAAAATAATAGAAAATCTAAATGTTTTTCTTTAAGATACATTTTTTTTGTTTGAAAATAGAGTTTGTCTAAAAACAACCATAATAATAAAAAGATAATAATCAAACATGTCGAATAAGCGAGTTGTGACAAAAATCTGTATTTGTGGTGTTTTAATTTTCAAAACGAGTGTCAAATGACATTTCGGATTATTATTATTTCATGTCAAGAAAATAAAATTTCCTATGGAAAAAAGTTGCCTTCGGAGAGAATTGAACTCTCGACCCCTGGTTTACTAGACCAGTGCTCTAACCACTGAGCTACGAAGGCTCATAATTTTGCAGATGTTTTATTCATAATTGAAATTAATATTTCATCAA
>JACMZG010001025.1:0-12840 GCA_018340805.1 Microvelia longipes | reverse complement strand
AAGTTGTAATTTGTGTGATTTACTGTGTTTCTCTGATCGAAAATCCATATTATTAAATACGTGTGATTTCCGAGAGACATGTCTATTTGACTCATTTTTTAGCACTTATTAAAATACCTTACATCATTTTTTTTTATGAGAAAAAGCGATCTTCCATTCAGATTTGTTAAGAATGAACATGAGAGTCGTCAAGATTTATAGATAAAGCCTCGGCCCCGATTTTGTTCTATAATCCTAAATGTTCACAACTATCCTCTGTTTATTTCTTCAGTCATTTTGGTCAGCAAATGAGTTAGGAAAACACGGAGAAGGAAAACTTTCGAGTGTGTTGGTTCTTTTTCTTACTTCTTAGGTATTTGCGTCTTTCATAGAATATACTTGGAATTAAGTGGTATCGATGTTATACTGTTCAGAAAGGCCTGGTTAAAGAGCTCGGATGAAATACTTGTATTGTTCTTAATGTTTAACTGAGAGATATAATACGATTTCTCAAAAGAGAACCAACAGTAAATCACACAAATTACAACTTATGCCAATATGTCGTCCGAACGAATCTAAAAAAGTAGAAAACCGAAGTTTTCTCGTGTTTCCCACTGCTAAAATGCATGAAATAACACTGTTATATTGCTGAACATGTTAGGAAATAGATTGAAACAAATCTGCCGATGGCTTCTACAATTCTTGATGGAAATCGCTTATTTCTCTAATGTTATTGTTTAAAGCGTATTTAAGTGCTTAAAATGATCAAAATAAGCATGAAAATCACTATTTAATAACTGGATTTCGATCAGAGAACCACAGTAAATCACACAAAGTACAACTTATGCAATATGTCTGGAACGAATCTAAAGTAGAAAACCGAAGTTTTCTCGTGTTTCCCACTGCTAAAATGCATGAAATAACACTGTTATATTGCTGAACATGTTAGGAAATAGATTGAAACAAATCTGCCGATGGCTTCTACAATTCTTGATGGAAATCGCTTATTTCTCTAATGTTATTGTTTAAAGCGTATTTAAGTGCTTAAAATGATCAAAATAAGCATGAAAATCACTATTTTAATAACTGGATTTCGATCAGAGAACCACAGTAAATCACACAAAGTACAACTTATGCAATATGTCTGGAACGAATCTAAAGTAGAAAACCGAAGTTTTCTCGTGTTTCCCACTGCTAAAATGCATGAAATAACACTGTTATATTGCTGAACATGTTAGGAAATAGATTGAAACAAATCTGCCGATGGCTTCTACAATTCTTGATGGAAATCGCTTATTTTCTAATGTTATTGTTTAAAGCGTATTTAAGTGCTTAAAATGATCAAAATAAGCATGAAAATCACTATTTTAATAACTGGATTTCGATCAGAGAACCACAGTAAATCACACAAAGTACAACTTATGCAATGTCTGGAACGAATCTAAAGTAGAAAACCGAAGTTTTCTCGTGTTTCCCACTGCTAAAATGCATGAAATAACACTGTTATATTGCTGAACATGTTAGGAAATAGATTGAAACAAATCTGCCGATGGCTTCTACAATTCTTGATGGAAATCGCTTATTTCTCTAATGTTATTGTTTAAAGCGTATTTAAGTGCTTAAAATGATCAAAATAAGCATGAAAATCACTATTTTAATAACTGGATTTCGATCAGAGAACCACAGTAAATCACACAAAGTACAACTTATGCAATATGTCTGGAACGAATCTAAAGTAGAAAACCGAAGTTTTCTCGTGTTTCCCACTGCTAAAATGCATGAAATAACACTGTTATATTGCTGAACATGTTAGGAAATAGATTGAAACAAATCTGCCGATGGCTTCTACAATTCTTGATGGAAATCGCTTATTTCTCTAATGTTATTGTTTAAAGCGTATTTAAGTGCTTAAAATGATCAAAATAAGCATGAAAATCACTATTTTAATAACTGGATTTCGATCAGAGAACCACAGTAAATCACACAAAGTACAACTTATGCAATATGTCTGGAACGAATCTAAAGTAGAAAACCGAAGTTTTCTCGTGTTTCCCACTGCTAAAATGCATGAAATAACACTGTTATATTGCTGAACATGTTAGGAAATAGATTGAAACAAATCTGCCGATGGCTTCTACAATTCTTGATGGAAATCGCTTATTTCTCTAATGTTATTGTTTAAAGCGTATTTAAGTGCTTAAAATGATCAAAATAAGCATGAAAATCACTATTTTAATAACTGGATTTCGATCAGAGAACCACAGTAAATCACACAAAGTACAACTTATGCAATATGTCTGGAACGAATCTAAAGTAGAAAACCGAAGTTTTCTCGTGTTTCCCACTGCTAAAATGCATGAAATAACACTGTTATATTGCTGAACATGTTAGGAAATAGATTGAAACAAATCTGCCGATGGCTTCTACAATTCTTGATGGAAATCGCTTATTTCTCTAATGTTATTGTTTTTAAAGCGTATTTAAGTGCTTAAAATGATCAAAATAAGCATGAAAATCACTATTTTAATAACTGGATTTCGATCAGAGAACCACAGTAAATCACAAAGTACAACTTATGCAATATGTCTGAACGAATCTAAAGTAAAACCGAAGTTTTCTCGTGTTTCCCACTGCTAAAATGCATGAAATAACACTGTTATATTGCTGAACATGTTAGGAAATAGATTGAAACAAATCTGCCGATGGCTTCTACAATTCTTGATGGAAATCGCTTATTTCTCTAATGTTATTGTTTAAAGCGTATTTAAGTGCTTAAAATGATCAAAATAAGCATGAAAATCACTATTTTAATAACTGGATTTCGATCAGAGAACCACAGTAAATCACACAAAGTACAACTTATGCAATATGTCTGGAACGAATCTAAAGTAGAAAACCGAAGTTTCTCGTGTTTCCCACTGCTAAAATGCATGAAATAACACTGTTATATTGCTGAACATGTTAGGAAATAGATTGAAAACAAATCTGCCGATGGCTTCTACAATTCTTGATGGAAATCGCTTATTTCTCTAATGTTATTGTTTAAAGCGTATTTAAGTGCTTAAAATGATCAAAATAAGCATGAAAATCACTATTTTAATAACTGGATTTCGATCAGAGAACCACAGTAAATCACACAAAGTACAACTTATGCAATATGTCTGGAACGAATCTAAAGTAGAAAACCGAAGTTTTCTCGTGTTTCCACTGCTAAAATGCATGAAATAACACTGTTATATTGCTGAACATGTTAGGAAATAGATTGAAACAAATCTGCCGATGGCTTCTACAATTCTTGATGGAAATCGCTTATTTCTCTAATGTTATTGTTTAAAGCGTATTTAAGTGCTTAAAATGATCAAAATAAGCATGAAAATCACTATTTTAATAACTGGATTTCGATCAGAGAACCACAGTAAATCACACAAAGTACAACTTATGCAATATGTCTGGAACGAATCTAAAGTAGAAAACCGAAGTTTTCTCGTGTTTCCCACTGCTAAAATGCATGAAATAACACTGTTATATTGCTGAACATGTTAGGAAATAGATTGAAACAAATCTGCCGATGGCTTCTACAATTCTTGATGGAAATCGCTTATTTCTCTAATGTTATTGTTTAAAGCGTATTTAAGTGCTTAAAATGATCAAAATAAGCATGAAAATCACTATTTTAATAACTGGATTTCGATCAGAGAACCACAGTAAATCACACAAAGTACAACTTATGCAATGTCTGGAACGAATCTAAAGTAGAAAACCGAAGTTTTCTCGTGTTTCCACTGCTAAAATGCATGAAATAACACTGTTATATTGCTGAACATGTTAGGAAATAGATTGAAACAAATCTGCCGATGGCTTCTACAATTCTTGATGGAAATCGCTTATTTCTCTAATGTTATTGTTTAAAGCGTATTTAAGTGCTTAAAATGATCAAAATAAGCATGAAAATCACTATTTTAATAACTGGATTTCGATCAGAGAACCACAGTAAATCACACAAAGTACAACTTATGCAATATGTCTGGAACGAATCTAAAGTAGAAAAAGTTTTCTCGTGTTTCCCACTGCTAAAATGCATGAAATAACACTGTTATATTGCTGAACATGTTAGGAAATAGATTGAAACAAATCTGCCGATGGCTTCTACAATTCTTGATGGAAATCGCTTATTTCTCTAATGTTATTGTTTAAAGCGTATTTAAGTGCTTAAAATGATCAAAATAAGCATGAAAATCACTATTTTAATAACTGGATTTCGATCAGAGAACCACAGTAAATCACACAAAGTACAACTTATGCAATATGTCTGGAACGAATCTAAAGTAGAAAACCGAAGTTTTCTCGTGTTTCCCACTGCTAAAATGCATGAAATAACACTGTTATATTGCTGAACATGTTAGGAAATAGATTGAAACAAATCTGCCGATGGCTTCTACAATTCTTGATGGAAATCGCTTATTTCTCTAATGTTATTGTTTAAAGCGTATTTAAGTGCTTAAAATGATCAAAATAAGCATGAAATCACTATTTTAATAACTGGATTTCGATCAGAGAACCACAGTAAATCACACAAAGTACAACTTATGCAATATCTGGAACGAATCTAAGTAGAAAACCGAAGTTTTCTCGTGTTTCCCACTGCTAAAATGCATGAAATAACACTGTTATATTGCTGAACATGTTAGGAAATAGATTGAAACAAATCTGCCGATGGCTTCTACAATTCTTGATGGAAATCGCTTATTTCTCTAATGTTATTGTTTAAAGCGTATTTAAGTGCTTAAAATGATCAAAATAAGCATGAAAATCACTATTTTAATAACTGGATTTCGATCAGAGAACCACAGTAAATCACACAAAGTACAACTTATGCAATATGTCTGGAACGAATCTAAAGTAGAAAACCGAAGTTTTCTCGTGTTTCCCACTGCTAAAATGCATGAAATAACACTGTTATATTGCTGAACATGTTAGGAAATAGATTGAAACAAATCTGCCGATGGCTTCTACAATTCTTGATGGAAATCGCTTATTTCTCTAATGTTATTGTTTAAAGCGTATTTAAGTGCTTAAAATGATCAAAATAAGCATGAAAATCACTATTTTAATAACTGGATTTCGATCAGAGAACCACAGTAAATCACACAAAGTACAACTTATGCAATATGTCTGGAACGAATCTAAAGTAGAAAACCGAAGTTTTCTCGTGTTTCCCACTGCTAAAATGCATGAAATAACACTGTTATATTGCTGAACATGTTAGGAAATAGATTGAAACAAATCTGCCGATGGCTTCTACAATTCTTGATGGAAATCGCTTATTTCTCTAATGTTATTGTTTAAAGCGTATTTAAGTGCTTAAAATGATCAAAATAAGCATGAAAATCACTATTTTAATAACTGGATTTCGATCAGAGAACCACAGTAAATCACACAAAGTACAACTTATGCAATATGTCTGGAACGAATCTAAAGTAGAAAACCGAAGTTTTCTCGTGTTTCCCACTGCTAAAATGCATGAAATAACACTGTTATATTGCTGAACATGTTAGGAAATAGATTGAAACAAATCTGCCGATGGCTTCTACAATTCTTGATGGAAATCGCTTATTTCTCTAATGTTATTGTTTAAAGCGTATTTAAGTGCTTAAAATGATCAAAATAAGCATGAAAATCACTATTTTAATAACTGGATTTCGATCAGAGAACCACAGTAAATCACACAAAGTACAACTTATGCAATATGTCTGGAACGAATCTAAAGTAGAAAACCGAAGTTTTCTCGTGTTTCCCACTGCTAAAATGCATGAAATAACACTGTTATATTGCTGAACATGTTAGGAAATAGATTGAAACAAATCTGCCGATGGCTTCTACAATTCTTGATGGAAATCGCTTATTTCTCTAATGTTATTGTTTAAAGCGTATTTAAGTGCTTAAAATGATCAAAATAAGCATGAAAATCACTATTTTAATAACTGGATTTCGATCAGAGAACCACAGTAAATCACACAAAAGTACAACTTATGCAATATGTCTGGAACGAATCTAAAGTAGAAAACCGAAGTTTTCTCGTGTTTCCCACTGCTAAAATGCATGAAATAACACTGTTATATTGCTGAACATGTTAGGAAATAGATTGAAACAAATCTGCCGATGGCTTCTACAATTCTTGATGGAAATCGCTTATTTCTCTAATGTTATTGTTTAAAGCGTATTTAAGTGCTTAAAATGATCAAAATAAGCATGAAAATCACTATTTTAATAACTGGATTTCGATCAGAGAACCACAGTAATCACACAAAGTACAACTTATGCAATATGTCTGGAACGAATCTAAAGTAGAAAACCGAAGTTTTCTCGTGTTTCCCACTGCTAAAATGCATGAAATAACACTGTTATATTGCTGAACATGTTAGGAAATAGATTGAAACAAATCTGCCGATGGCTTCTACAATTCTTGATGGAAATCGCTTATTTCTCTAATGTTATTGTTTAAAGCGTATTTAAGTGCTTAAAATGATCAAAATAAGCATGAAAATCACTATTTTAATAACTGGATTTCGATCAGAGAACCACAGTAAATCACACAAAGTACAACTTATGCAATATGTCTGGAACGAATCTAAAGTAAAACCGAAGTTTTCTCGTGTTTCCCACTGCTAAAATGCATGAAATAACACTGTTATATTGCTGAACATGTTAGGAAATAGATTGAAACAAATCTGCCGATGGCTTCTACAATTCTTGATGGAAATCGCTTATTTCTCTAATGTTATTGTTTAAAGCGTATTTAAGTGCTTAAAATGATCAAAATAAGCATGAAAATCACTATTTTAATAACTGGATTTCGATCAGAGAACCACAGTAAATCACACAAAGTACAACTTATGCAATATGTCTGGAACGAATCTAAAGTAGAAAACCGAAGTTTTCTCGTGTTTCCCACTGCTAAAATGCATGAAATAACACTGTTATATTGCTGAACATGTTAGGAAATAGATTGAAACAAATCTGCCGATGGCTTCTACAATTCTTGATGGAAATCGCTTATTTCTCTAATGTTATTGTTTAAAGCGTATTTAAGTGCTTAAAATGATCAAAATAAGCATGAAAATCACTATTTTAATAACTGGATTTCGATCAGAGAACCACAGTAAATCACACAAAGTACAACTTATGCAATATGTCTGGAACGAATCTAAAGTAGAAAACCGAAGTTTTCTCGTGTTTCCCACTGCTAAAATGCATGAAATAACACTGTTATATTGCTGAACATGTTAGGAAATAGATTGAAACAAATCTGCCGATGGCTTCTACAATTCTTGATGGAAATCGCTTATTTCTCTAATGTTATTGTTTAAAGCGTATTTAAGTGCTTAAAATGATCAAAATAAGCATGAAAATCACTATTTTAATAACTGGATTTCGATCAGAGAACCACAGTAAATCACAAAGTACAACTTATGCAATATGTCTGGAACGAATCTAAAGTAGAAAACCGAAGTTTTCTCGTGTTTCCCACTGCTAAAATGCATGAAATAACACTGTTATATTGCTGAACATGTTAGGAAATAGATTGAAACAAATCTGCCGATGGCTTCTACAATTCTTGATGGAAATCGCTTATTTTTCTAATGTTATTGTTTAAAGCGTATTTAAGTGCTTAAAATGATCAAAATAAGCATGAAAATCACTATTTTAATAACTGGATTTCGATCAGAGAACCACAGTAAATCACACAAAGTACAACTTATGCAATATGTCTGGAACGAATCTAAAGTAGAAAACCGAAGTTTTCTCGTGTTTCCCACTGCTAAAATGCATGAAATAACACTGTTATATTGCTGAACATGTTAGGAAATAGATTGAAACAAATCTGCCGATGGCTTCTACAATTCTTGATGGAAATCGCTTATTTCTCTAATGTTATTGTTTAAAGCGTATTTAAGTGCTTAAAATGATCAAAATAAGCATGAAAATCACTATTTTAATAACTGGATTTCGATCAGAGAACCACAGTAAATCACACAAAGTACAACTTATGCAATATGTCTGGAACGAATCTAAAGTAGAAAACCGAAGTTTTCTCGTGTTTCCCACTGCTAAAATGCATGAAATACACTGTTATATTGCTGAACATGTTAGGAAATAGATTGAAACAAATCTGCCGATGGCTTCTACAATTCTTGATGGAAATCGCTTATTTCTCTAATGTTATTGTTTAAAGCGTATTTAAGTGCTTAAAATGATCAAAATAAGCATGAAAATCACTATTTTAATAACTGGATTTCGATCAGAGAACCACAGTAAATCACACAAAGTACAACTTATGCAATATGTCTGGAACGAATCTAAAGTAGAAAACCGAAGTTTTCTCGTGTTTCCCACTGCTAAAATGCATGAAATAACACTGTTATATTGCTGAACATGTTAGGAAATAGATTGAAACAAATCTGCCGATGGCTTCTACAATTCTTGATGGAAATCGCTTATTTCTCTAATGTTATTGTTTAAAGCGTATTTAAGTGCTTAAAATGATCAAAATAAGCATGAAAATCACTATTTTAATAACTGGATTTCGATCACACAAAGTACAACTTATGCAATATGTCTGGAACGAATCTAAAGTAGAAAACCGAAGTTTTCTCGTGTTTCCCACTGCTAAAATGCATGAAATAACACTGTTATATTGCTGAACATGTTAGGAAATAGATTGAAACAAATCTGCCGATGGCTTCTACAATTCTTGATGGAAATCGCTTATTTCTCTAATGTTATTGTTTAAAGCGTATTTAAGTGCTTAAAATGATCAAAATAAGCATGAAAATCACTATTTTAATAACTGGATTTCGATCAGAGAACCACAGTAAATCACACAAAGTACAACTTATGCAATATGTCTGGAACGAATCTAAAGTAGAAAACCGAAGTTTCTCGTGTTTCCCACTGCTAAAATGCATGAAATAACACTGTTATATTGCTGAACATGTTAGGAAATAGATTGAAACAAATCTGCCGATGGCTTCTACAATTCTTGATGGAAATCGCTTATTTCTCTAATGTTATTGTTTAAAGCGTATTTAAGTGCTTAAAATGATCAAAATAAGCATGAAAATCACTATTTTAATAACTGGATTTCGATCAGAGAACCACAGTAAATCACACAAAGTACAACTTATGCAATATGTCTGGAACGAATCTAAAGTAGAAAACCGAAGTTTTCTCGTGTTTCCCACTGCTAAAATGCATGAAATAACACTGTTATATTGCTGAACATGTTAGGAAATAGATTGAAACAAATCTGCCGATGGCTTCTACAATTCTTGATGGAAATCGCTTATTTCTCTAATGTTATTGTTTAAAGCGTATTTAAGTGCTTAAAATGATCAAAATAAGCATGAAAATCACTATTTTAATAACTGGATTTCGATCAGAGAACCACAGTAAATCACACAAAGTACAACTTATGCAATATGTCTGGAACGAATCTAAAGTAGAAAACCGAAGTTTTCTCGTGTTTCCCACTGCTAAAATGCATGAAATAACACTGTTATATTGCTGAACATGTTAGGAAATAGATTGAAACAAATCTGCCGATGGCTTCTACAATTCTTGATGGAAATCGCTTATTTCTCTAATGTTATTGTTTAAAGCGTATTTAAGTGCTTAAAATGATCAAAATAAGCATGAAAATCACTATTTTAATAACTGGATTTCGATCAGAGAACCACAGTAAATCACACAAAGTACAACTTATGCAATATGTCTGGAACGAATCTAAAGTAGAAAACCGAAGTTTTCTCGTGTTTCCCACTGCTAAAATGCATGAAATAACACTGTTATATTGCTGAACATGTTAGGAAATAGATTGAAACAAATCTGCCGATGGCTTCTACAATTCTTGATGGAAATCGCTTATTTCTCTAATGTTATTGTTTAAAGCGTATTTAAGTGCTTAAAATGATCAAAATAAGCATGAAAATCACTATTTTAATAACTGGATTTCGATCAGAGAACCACAGTAAATCACACAAAGTACAACTTATGCAATATGTCTGGAACGAATCTAAAGTAGAAAACCGAAGTTTTTCTCGTGTTTCCCACTGCTAAAATGCATGAAATAACACTGTTATATTGCTGAACATGTTAGGAAATAGATTGAAACAAATCTGCCGATGGCTTCTACAATTCTTGATGGAAATCGCTTATTTCTCTAATGTTATTGTTTAAAGCGTATTTAAGTGCTTAAAATGATCAAAATAAGCATGAAAATCACTATTTTAATAACTGGATTTCGATCAGAGAACCACAGTAAATCACACAAAGTACAACTTATGCAATATGTCTGGAACGAATCTAAAGTAGAAAACCGAAGTTTTCTCGTGTTTCCCACTGCTAAAATGCATGAAATAACACTGTTATATTGCTGAACATGTTAGGAAATAGATTGAAACAAATCTGCCGATGGCTTCTACAATTCTTGATGGAAATCGCTTATTTCTCTAATGTTATTGTTTAAAGCGTATTTAAGTGCTTAAAATGATCAAAATAAGCATGAAAATCACTATTTTAATAACTGGATTTCGATCAGAGAACCACAGTAAATCACACAAAGTACAACTTATGCAATATGTCTGGAACGAATCTAAAGTAGAAAACCGAAGTTTTCTCGTGTTTCCCACTGCTAAAATGCATGAAATAACACTGTTATATTGCTGAACATGTTAGGAAATAGATTGAAACAAATCTGCCGATGGCTTCTACAATTCTTGATGGAAATCGCTTATTTCTCTAATGTTATTGTTTAAAGCGTATTTAAGTGCTTAAAATGATCAAAATAAGCATGAAAATCACTATTTTAATAACTGGATTTCGATCAGAGAACCACAGTAAATCACACAAAGTACAACTTATGCAATATGTCTGGAACGAATCTAAAGTAGAAAACCGAAGTTTTCTCGTGTTTCCCACTGCTAAAATGCATGAAATAACACTGTTATATTGCTGAACATGTTAGGAAATAGATTGAAACAAATCTGCCGATGGCTTCTACAATTCTTGATGGAAATCGCTTATTTCTCTAATGTTATTGTTTAAAGCGTATTTAAGTGCTTAAAATGATCAAAATAAGCATGAAAATCACTATTTTAATAACTGGATTTCGATCAGAGAACCACAGTAAATCACACAAAGTACAACTTATGCAATATGTCTGGAACGAATCTAAAGTAGAAAACCGAAGTTTTCTCGTGTTTCCCACTGCTAAAATGCATGAAATAACACTGTTATATTGCTGAACATGTTAGGAAATAGATTGAAACAAATCTGCCGATGGCTTCTACAATTCTTGATGGAAATCGCTTATTTCTCTAATGTTATTGTTTAAAGCGTATTTAAGTGCTTAAAATGATCAAAATAAGCATGAAAATCACTATTTTAATAACTGGATTTCGATCAGAGAACCACAGTAAATCACACAAAGTACAACTTATGCAATATGTCTGGAACGAATCTAAAGTAGAAAACCGAAGTTTTCTCGTGTTTCCCACTGCTAAAATGCATGAAATAACACTGTTATATTGCTGAACATGTTAGGAAATAGATTGAAACAAATCTGCCGATGGCTTCTACAATTCTTGATGGAAATCGCTTATTTCTCTAATGTTATTGTTTAAAGCGTATTTAAGTGCTTAAAATGATCAAAATAAGCATGAAAATCACTATTTTAATAACTGGATTTCGATCAGAGAACCACAGTAAATCACACAAAGTACAACTTATGCAATATGTCTGGAACGAATCTAAAGTAGAAAACCGAAGTTTTCTCGTGTTTCCCACTGCTAAAATGCATGAAATAACACTGTTATATTGCTGAACATGTTAGGAAATAGATTGAAACAAATCTGCCGATGGCTTCTACAATTCTTGATGGAAATCGCTTATTTCTCTAATGTTATTGTTTAAAGCGTATTTAAGTGCTTAAAATGATCAAAATAAGCATGAAAATCACTATTTTAATAACTGGATTTCGATCAGAGAACCACAGTAAATCACACAAAGTACAACTTATGCAATATGTCTGGAACGAATCTAAAGTAGAAAACCGAAGTTTTCTCGTGTTTCCCACTGCTAAAATGCATGAAATAACACTGTTATATTGCTGAACATGTTAGGAAATAGATTGAAACAAATCTGCCGATGGCTTCTACAATTCTTGATGGAAATCGCTTATTTCTCTAATGTTATTGTTTAAAGCGTATTTAAGTGCTTAAAATGATCAAAATAAGCATGAAAATCACTATTTTAATAACTGGATTTCGATCAGAGAACCACAGTAAATCACACAAAGTACAACTTATGCAATATGTCTGGAACGAATCTAAAGTAGAAAACCGAAGTTTTCTCGTGTTTCCCACTGCTAAAATGCATGAAATAACACTGTTATATTGCTGAACATGTTAGGAAATAGATTGAAACAAATCTGCCGATGGCTTCTACAATTCTTGATGGAAATCGCTTATTTCTCTAATGTTATTGTTTAAAGCGTATTTAAGTGCTTAAAATGATCAAAATAAGCATGAAAATCACTATTTTAATAACTGGATTTCGATCAGAGAACCACAGTAAATCACACAAAGTACAACTTATGCAATATGTCTGGAACGAATCTAAAGTAGAAAACCGAAGTTTTCTCGTGTTTCCCACTGCTAAAATGCATGAAATAACACTGTTATATTGCTGAACATGTTAGGAAATAGATTGAAACAAATCTGCCGATGGCTTCTACAATTCTTGATGGAAATCGCTTATTTCTCTAATGTTATTGTTTAAAGCGTATTTAAGTGCTTAAAATGA
>JACMZG010001024.1:0-12848 GCA_018340805.1 Microvelia longipes | reverse complement strand
ATGAAATAACACTGTTCTATTGCTGAATATTGTTAGGAAATAGATTGAAACAAATCTGCCGATGGCATCTACAATCTTGATGGAAATCGCTTATTTCTCTAATGTTATTGTTTAAAGCGTATTTAAGCGCTTAAAATGATCAAAATAAGCATGAAAATCACTATTTTAATAACTGGATTTCGATCAGAGAACCACAGTAAATCACACAAAGTACAACTTATGCAATATGTCTGGAACGAATCTAAAGTAGAAAACCAAAGTTTTCTCGTGTTTCCCACTCTAAAATGCATGAAATAACACTGTTCTATTGCTGAATATTGTTAGGAAATAGATTGAAACAAATCTGCCGATGGCATCTACAATTCTTGATGGAAATCGCTTATTTCTCTAATGTTATTGTTTAAAGCGTATTTAAGCGCTTAAAATGATCAAAATAAGCATGAAAATCACTATTTTAATAACTGGATTTCGATCAGAGAACCACAGTAAATCACACAAAGTACAACTTATGCAATATGTCTGGAACGAATCTAAAGTAGAAAACCAAAGTTTTCTCGTGTTTCCCACTGCTAAAATGCATGAAATAACACTGTTCTATTGCTGAACATTGTTAGGAAATAGATTGAAACAAATCTGCCGATGGCTTCTACAATTCTTGATGGAAATCGCTTATTTCTCTAATGTTATTGTTTAAAGCGTATTTAAGCGCTTAAAATGATCAAAATAAGCATGAAAATCACTATTTTAATAACTGGATTTCGATCAGAGAACCACAGTAAATCACACAAAGTACAACTTATGCAATATGTCTGGAACGAATCTAAAGTAGAAAACCAAAGTTTTCTCGTGTTTCCCACGTCTAAAATGCATGAAATAACACTGTTCTATTGCTGAACATTGTTAGGAAATAGATTGAAACAAATCTGCCGATGGCTTCTACAATTCTTGATGGAAATCGCTTATTTCTCTAATGTTATTGTTTAAAGCGTATTTAAGCGTTTAAAATGATCAAAATAAGCATGAAAATCACTATTTTAATAACTGGATTTCGATCAGAGAACCACAGTAAATCACACAAAGTACAACTTATGCAATATGTCTGGAACGAATCTAAAGTAGAAAACCAAAGTTTTCTCGTGTTTCCCACTGCTAAAATGCATGAAATAACACTGTTCTATTGCTGAACATTGTTAGGAAATAGATTGAAACAAATCTGCCGATGGCTTCTACAATTCTTGATGGAAATCGCTTATTTCTCTAATGTTATTGTTTAAAGCGTATTTAAGCGCTTAAAATGATCAAAATAAGCATGAAAATCACTATTTTAATAACTGGATTTCGATCAGAGAACCACAGTAAATCACACAAAGTACAACTTATGCAATATGTCTGGAACGAATCTAAAGTAGAAAACCAAAGTTTTCTCGTGTTTTCCCACTGCTAAAATGCATGAAATAACACTGTTCTATTGCTGAACATTGTTAGGAAATAGATTGAAACAAATCTGCCGATGGCTTCTACAATTCTTGATGGAAATCGCTTATTTCTCTAATGTTATTGTTTAAAGCGTATTTAAGCGCTTAAAATGATCAAAATAAGCATGAAAATCACTATTTTAATAACTGGATTTCGATCAGAGAACCACAGTAAATCACACAAAGTACAACTTATGCAATATGTCTGGAACGAATCTAAAGTAGAAAACCAAAGTTTTCTCGTGTTTCCACTGCTAAAATGCATGAAATAACACTGTTCTATTGCTGAACATGTTAGGAAATAGATTGAAACAAATCTGCCGATGGCTTCTACAATTCTTGATGGAAATCGCTTATTTCTCTAATGTTATTGTTTAAAGCGTATTTAAGCGCTTAAAATGATCAAAATAAGCATGAAAATCACTATTTTAATAACTGGATTTCGATCAGAGAACCACAGTAAATCACACAAAGTACAACTTATGCAATATGTCTGGAACGAATCTAAAGTAGAAAACCAAAGTTTTCTCGTGTTTCCCACTGCTAAAATGCATGAAATAACACTGTTCTATTGCTGAATATTGTTAGGAAATAGATTGAAACAAATCTGCCGATGGCTTCTACAATTCTTGATGGAAATCGCTTATTTCTCTAATGTTATTGTTTAAAGCGTATTTAAGCGCTTAAAATGATCAAAATAAGCATGAAAATCACTATTTTAATAACTGGATTTCGATCAGAGAACCACAGTAAATCACACAAAGTACAACTTATGCAATATGTCTGGAACGAATCTAAAGTAGAAAACCAAAGTTTTCTCGTGTTTCCCACTCTAAAATGCATGAATAACACTGTTCTATTGCTGAACATTGTTAGGAAATAGATTGAAACAAATCTGCCGATGGCTTCTAATTCTTGATGGAAATCGCTTATTTCTCTAATGTTATTGTTTAAAGCGTATTTAAGCGCTTAAAATGATCAAAATAAGCATGAAAATCACTATTTTAATAACTGGATTTCGATCAGAGAACCACAGTAAATCACACAAAGTACAACTTATGCAATATGTCTGGAACGAATCTAAAGTAGAAAACCAAAGTTTTCTCGTGTTTCCCACTGCTAAAATGCATGAAATAACACTGTTCTATTGCTGAACATGTTAGGAAATAGATTGAAACAAATCTGCCGATGGCTTCTACAATTCTTGATGGAAATCGCTTATTTCTCTAATGTTATTGTTTAAAGCGTATTTAAGCGCTTAAAATGATCAAAATAAGCATGAAAATCACTATTTTAATAACTGGATTTCGATCAGAGAACCACAGTAAATCACACAAAGTACAACTTATGCAATATGTCTGGAACGAATCTAAAGTAGAAAACCAAAGTTTTCTCGTGTTTCCCACTCTAAAATGCATGAAATAACACTGTTCTATTGCTGAACATGTTAGGAAATAGATTGAAACAAATCTGCCGATGGCTTCTACAATTCTTGATGGAAATCGCTTATTTCTCTAATGTTATTGTTTAAAGCGTATTTAAGCGCTTAAAATGATCAAAATAAGCATGAAAATCACTATTTTAATAACTGGATTTCGATCAGAGAACACAGTAAATCACAAAGTACAACTTATGCAATATGTCTGGAACGAATCTAAAGTAGAAAACCGAAGTTTTCTCGTGTTTTCCCACTGCTAAAATGCATGAAATAACACTGTTCTATTGCTGAACATTGTTAGGAATAGATTGAAACAAATCTGCCGATGGCTTCTACAATTCTTGATGGAAATCGCTTATTTCTCTAATGTTATTGTTTAAAGCGTATTTAAGCGCTTAAAATGATCAAAATAAGCATGAAAATCACTATTTTAATAACTGGATTTCGATCAGAGAACCACAGTAAATCACACAAAGTACAACTTATGCAATATGTCTGGAACGAATCTAAAGTAGAAAACCAAAGTTTTCTCGTGTTTTCCACGCTAAAATGCATGAAATAACACTGTTCTATTGCTGAACATTGTTAGGAAATAGATTGAAACAAATCTGCCGATGGCTTCTACAATTCTTGATGGAAATCGCTTATTTCTCTAATGTTATTGTTTAAAGCGTATTTAAGCGCTTAAAATGATCAAAATAAGCATGAAAATCACTATTTTAATAACTGGATTTCGATCAGAGAACCACAGTAAATCACACAAAGTACAACTTATGCAATATGTCTGGAACGAATCTAAAGTAGAAAACCAAAGTTTTCTCGTGTTTTCCACTCTAAAATGCATGAAATAACACTGTTCTATTGCTGAATATTGTTAGGAAATAGATTGAAACAAATCTGCCGATGGCTTCTACAATTCTTGATGGAAATCGCTTATTTCTCTAATGTTATTGTTTAAAGCGTATTTAAGCGCTTAAAATGATCAAAATAAGCATGAAAATCACTATTTTAATAACTGGATTTCGATCAGAGAACCACAGTAAATCACACAAAGTACAACTTATGCAATATGTCTGGAACGAATCTAAAGTAGAAAACCAAAGTTTTCTCGTGTTTCCACGCTAAAATGCATGAAATAACACTGTTCTATTGCTGAATATTGTTAGGAAATAGATTGAAACAAATCTGCCGATGGCTTCTACAATTCTTGATGGAAATCGCTTATTTCTCTAATGTTATTGTTTAAAGCGTATTTAAGCGTTTAAAATGATCAAAATAAGCATGAAAATCACTATTTTAATAACTGGATTTCGATCAGAGAACCACAGTAAATCACACAAAGTACAACTTATGCAATATGTCTGGAACGAATCTAAAGTAGAAACCAAAGTTTTCTCGTGTTTTCCACGCTAAAATGCATGAAATAACACTGTTCTATTGCTGAATATTGTTAGGAAATAGATTGAAACAAATCTGCCGATGGCTTCTACAATTCTTGATGGAAATCGCTTATTTCTCTAATGTTATTGTTTAAAGCGTATTTAAGCGCTTAAAATGATCAAAATAAGCATGAAAATCACTATTTTAATAACTGGATTTCGATCAGAGAACCACAGTAAATCACACAAAGTACAACTTATGCATATGTCTGGAACGAATCTAAAGTAGAAAACCAAAGTTTTCTCGTGTTTCCACTCTAAAATGCATGAAAAACACTGTTCTATTGCTGAATATTGTTAGGAAATAGATTGAAACAAATCTGCCGATGGCATCTACAATTCTTGATGGAAATCGCTTATTTCTCTAATGTTATTGTTTAAAGCGTATTTAAGCGCTTAAAATGATCAAAATAAGCATGAAAATCACTATTTTAATAACTGGATTTCGATCAGAGAACCACAGTAAATCACACAAAGTACTTATGCAATATGTCTGGAACGAATCTAAAGTAGAAAACCAAAGTTTTCTCGTGTTTTCCCACGCTAAAATGCATGAAATAACACTGTTCTATTGCTGAATATTGTTAGGAAATAGATTGAAACAAATCTGCCGATGGCTTCTACAATTCTTGATGGAAATCGCTTATTTCTCTAATGTTATTGTTTAAAGCGTATTTAAGCGTTTAAAATGATCAAAATAAGCATGAAAATCACTATTTTAATAACTGGATTTCGATCAGAGAACCACAGTAAATCACACAAAGTACAACTTATGCAATATGTCTGGAACGAATCTAAAGTAGAAAACCAAAGTTTTCTCGTGTTTCCACGCTAAAATGCATGAAATAACACTGTTCTATTGCTGAATATTGTTAGGAAATAGATTGAAACAAATCTGCCGATGGCATCTACAATTCTTGATGGAAATCGCTTATTTCTCTAATGTTATTGTTTAAAGCGTATTTAAGCGCTTAAAATGATCAAAATAAGCATGAAAATCACTATTTTAATAACTGGATTTCGATCAGAGAACCACAGTAAATCACACAAAGTACAACTTATGCAATATGTCTGGAACGAATCTAAAGTAGAAAACCAAAGTTTTCTCGTGTTTCCACTCTAAAATGCATGAAATAACACTGTTCTATTGCTGAATATTGTTAGGAAATAGATTGAAACAAATCTGCCGATGGCATCTACAATTCTTGATGGAAATCGCTTATTTCTCTAATGTTATTGTTTAAAGCGTATTTAAGCGCTTAAAATGATCAAATAAGCATGAAAATCACTATTTTAATAACTGGATTTCGATCAGAGAACCACAGTAAATCACACAAAGTACAACTTATGCAATATGTCTGGAACGAATCTAAAGTAAAACCAAAGTTTTCTCGTGTTTTCCACACGCTAAAATGCATGAAATAACACTGTTCTATTGCTGAATTGTTAGGAAATAGATTGAAACAAATCTGCCGATGGCTTCTACAATTCTTGATGGAAATCGCTTATTTCTCTAATGTTATTGTTTAAAGCGTATTTAAGCGCTTAAAATGATCAAAATAAGCATGAAAATCACTATTTTAATAACTGGATTTCGATCAGAGAACCACAGTAAATCACACAAAGTACAACTTATGCAATATGTCTGGAACGAATCTAAAGTAGAAACCAAAGTTTTCTCGTGTTTTCCACTCTAAAATGCATGAAATAACACTGTTCTATTGCTGAACATTGTTAGGAAATAGATTGAAACAAATCTGCCGATGGCTTCTACAATTCTTGATGGAAATCGCTTATTCTCTAATGTTATTGTTTAAAGCGTATTTAAGCGCTTAAAATGATCAAAATAAGCATGAAAATCACTATTTTAATAACTGGATTTCGATCAGAGAACCACAGTAAATCACACAAAGTACAACTTATGCAATATGTCTGGAACGAATCTAAAGTAGAAAACCAAAGTTTTCTCGTGTTTTCCACGTCTAAAATGCATGAAATAACACTGTTCTATTGCTGAATATTGTTAGGAAATAGATTGAAACAAATCTGCCGATGGCATCTACAATTCTTGATGGAAATCGCTTATTTCTCTAATGTTATTGTTTAAAGCGTATTTAAGCGCTTAAAATGATCAAAATAAGCATGAAAATCACTATTTTAATAACTGGATTTCGATCAGAGAACCACAGTAAATCACACAAAGTACAACTTATGCAATATGTCTGGAACGAATCTAAAGTAGAAAACCAAAGTTTTCTCGTGTTTTCCACGTCTAAAATGCATGAAATAACACTGTTCTATTGCTGAATATTGTTAGGAAATAGATTGAAACAAATCTGCCGATGGCTTCTACAATTCTTGATGGAAATCGCTTATTTCTCTAATGTTATTGTTTAAAGCGTATTTAAGCGCTTAAAATGATCAAAATAAGCATGAAAATCACTATTTTA
This sequence comes from Microvelia longipes, assembly GCA_018340805.1. NCBI lineage: Eukaryota > Metazoa > Arthropoda > Insecta > Hemiptera > Veliidae > Microvelia > Microvelia longipes. The sequence continues at coordinate 6,046 of JACMZG010001024.1, read as the reverse complement.
ATAACTGGATTTCGATCAGAGAACCACAGTAAATCACACAAAGTACAACTTATGCAATATGTCTGGAACGAATCTAAAGTAGAAAACCAAAGTTTTCTCGTGTTTTCCACGTCTAAAATGCATGAAATAAACTGTTCTATTGCTGAATATTGTTAGGAAATAGATTGAAACAAATCTGCCGATGGCATCTACAATTCTTGATGGAAATCGCTTATTTCTCTAATGTTATTGTTTAAAGCGTATTTAAGCGCTTAAAATGATCAAAATAAGCATGAAAATCACTATTTTAATAACTGGATTTCGATCAGAGAACCACAGTAAATCACACAAAGTACAACTTATGCAATATGTCTGGAACGAATCTAAAGTAGAAAACCAAAGTTTTCTCGTGTTTCCACGTCTAAAATGCATGAAATAACACTGTTCTATTGCTGAATATTGTTAGGAAATAGATTGAAACAAATCTGCCGATGGCTTCTACAATTCTTGATGGAAATCGCTTATTTCTCTAATGTTATTGTTTAAAGCGTATTTAAGCGCTTAAAATGATCAAAATAAGCATGAAAATCACTATTTTAATAACTGGATTTCGATCAGAGAACCACAGTAAATCACACAAAGTACAACTTATGCAATATGTCTGGAACGAATCTAAAGTAGAAAACCAAAGTTTTCTCGTGTTTTCCACGTCTAAAATGCATGAAATAACACTGTTCTATTGCTGAATATTGTTAGGAAATAGATTGAAACAAATCTGCCGATGGCTTCTACAATTCTTGATGGAAATCGCTTATTTCTCTAATGTTATTGTTTAAAGCGTATTTAAGCGCTTAAAATGATCAAAATAAGCATGAAAATCACTATTTTAATAACTGGATTTCGATCAGAGAACCACAGTAAATCACACAAAGTACAACTTATGCAATATGTCTGGAACGAATCTAAAGTAGAAAACCAAAGTTTTCTCGTGTTTTCCACGTCTAAAATGCATGAAATAACACTGTTCTATTGCTGAATATTGTTAGGAAATAGATTGAAACAAATCTGCCGATGGCATCTACAATTCTTGATGGAAATCGCTTATTTCTCTAATGTTATTGTTTAAAGCGTATTTAAGCGCTTAAAATGATCAAAATAAGCATGAAAATCACTATTTTAATAACTGGATTTCGATCAGAGAACCACAGTAAATCACACAAAGTACAACTTATGCAATATGTCTGGAACGAATCTAAAGTAGAAAACCAAAGTTTTCTCGTGTTTTCCACGTCTAAAATGCATGAAATAACACTGTTCTATTGCTGAACATTGTTAGGAAATAGATTGAAACAAATCTGCCGATGGCTTCTACAATTCTTGATGGAAATCGCTTATTTCTCTAATGTTATTGTTTAAAGCGTATTTAAGCGCTTAAAATGATCAAAATAAGCATGAAAATCACTATTTTAATAACTGGATTTCGATCAGAGAACCACAGTAAATCACACAAAGTACAACTTATGCAATATGTCTGGAACGAATCTAAAGTAGAAAACCAAAGTTTTCTCGTGTTTTCCACGTCTAAAATGCATGAAATAACACTGTTCTATTGCTGAATATTGTTAGGAAATAGATTGAAACAAATCTGCCGATGGCATCTACAATTCTTGATGGAAATCGCTTATTTCTCTAATGTTATTGTTTAAAGCGTATTTAAGCGCTTAAAATGATCAAAATAAGCATGAAAATCACTATTTTAATAACTGGATTTCGATCAGAGAACCACAGTAAATCACACAAAGTACAACTTATGCAATATGTCTGGAACGAATCTAAAGTAGAAAACCAAAGTTTTCTCGTGTTTCCACGTCTAAAATGCATGAAATAACACTGTTCTATTGCTGAATATTGTTAGGAAATAGATTGAAACAAATCTGCCGATGGCATCTACAATTCTTGATGGAAATCGCTTATTTCTCTAATGTTATTGTTTAAAGCGTATTTAAGCGCTTAAAATGATCAAAATAAGCATGAAAATCACTATTTTAATAACTGGATTTCGATCAGAGAACCACAGTAAATCACACAAAGTACAACTTATGCAATATGTCTGGAACGAATCTAAAGTAGAAAACCAAAGTTTTCTCGTGTTTTCCACGTCTAAAATGCATGAAATAACACTGTTCTATTGCTGAATATTGTTAGGAAATAGATTGAAACAAATCTGCCGATGGCTTCTACAATTCTTGATGGAAATCGCTTATTTCTCTAATGTTATTGTTTAAAGCGTATTTAAGCGCTTAAAATGATCAAAATAAGCATGAAAATCACTATTTTAATAACTGGATTTCGATCAGAGAACCACAGTAAATCACACAAAGTACAACTTATGCAATATGTCTGGAACGAATCTAAAGTAGAAAACCAAAGTTTTCTCGTGTTTTCCACGTCTAAAATGCATGAAATAACACTGTTCTATTGCTGAATATTGTTAGGAAATAGATTGAAACAAATCTGCCGATGGCATCTACAATTCTTGATGGAAATCGCTTATTTCTCTAATGTTATTGTTTAAAGCGTATTTAAGCGCTTAAAATGATCAAAATAAGCATGAAAATCACTATTTTAATAACTGGATTTCGATCAGAGAACCACAGTAAATCACACAAAGTACAACTTATGCAATATGTCTGGAACGAATCTAAAGTAGAAAACCAAAGTTTTCTCGTGTTTTCCACGTCTAAAATGCATGAAATAACACTGTTCTATTGCTGAATATTGTTAGGAAATAGATTGAAACAAATCTGCCGATGGCATCTACAATTCTTGATGGAAATCGCTTATTTCTCTAATGTTATTGTTTAAAGCGTATTTAAGCGCTTAAAATGATCAAAATAAGCATGAAAATCACTATTTTAATAACTGGATTTCGATCAGAGAACCACAGTAAATCACACAAAGTACAACTTATGCAATATGTCTGGAACGAATCTAAAGTAGAAAACCAAAGTTTTCTCGTGTTTTCCACGTCTAAAATGCATGAAATAACACTGTTCTATTGCTGAATATTGTTAGGAAATAGATTGAAACAAATCTGCCGATGGCATCTACAATTCTTGATGGAAATCGCTTATTTCTCTAATGTTATTGTTTAAAGCGTATTTAAGCGCTTAAAATGATCAAAATAAGCATGAAAATCACTATTTTAATAACTGGATTTCGATCAGAGAACCACAGTAAATCACACAAAGTACAACTTATGCAATATGTCTGGAACGAATCTAAAGTAGAAAACCAAAGTTTTCTCGTGTTTTTCCACGTCTAAAATGCATGAAATAACACTGTTCTATTGCTGAATATTGTTAGGAAATAGATTGAAACAAATCTGCCGATGGCTTCTACAATTCTTGATGGAAATCGCTTATTTCTCTAATGTTATTGTTTAAAGCGTATTTAAGCGCTTAAAATGATCAAAATAAGCATGAAAATCACTATTTTAATAACTGGATTTCGATCAGAGAACCACAGTAAATCACACAAAGTACAACTTATGCAATATGTCTGGAACGAATCTAAAGTAGAAAACCAAAGTTTTCTCGTGTTTTCCACGTCTAAAATGCATGAAATAACACTGTTCTATTGCTGAATATTGTTAGGAATAGATTGAAACAAATCTGCCGATGGCATCTACAATTCTTGATGGAAATCGCTTATTTCTCTAATGTTATTGTTTAAAGCGTATTTAAGCGCTTAAAATGATCAAAATAAGCATGAAAATCACTATTTTAATAACTGGATTTCGATCAGAGAACCACAGTAATCACACAAAGTACAACTTATGCAATATGTCTGGAACGAATCTAAAGTAGAAAACCAAAGTTTTCTCGTGTTTCCACGTCTAAAATGCATGAAATAACACTGTTCTATTGCTGAATATTGTTAGGAAATAGATTGAAACAAATCTGCCGATGGCATCTACAATTCTTGATGGAAATCGCTTATTTCTCTAATGTTATTGTTTAAAGCGTATTTAAGCGCTTAAAATGATCAAAATAAGCATGAAAATCACTATTTTAATAACTGGATTTCGATCAGAGAACCACAGTAAATCACACAAAGTACAACTTATGCAATATGTCTGGAACGAATCTAAAGTAGAAAACCAAAGTTTTCTCGTGTTTTCCACGTCTAAAATGCATGAAATAACACTGTTCTATTGCTGAATATTGTTAGGAAATAGATTGAAACAAATCTGCCGATGGCATCTACAATTCTTGATGGAAATCGCTTATTTCTCTAATGTTATTGTTTAAAGCGTATTTAAGCGCTTAAAATGATCAAAATAAGCATGAAAATCACTATTTTAATAACTGGATTTCGATCAGAGAACCACAGTAAATCACACAAAGTACAACTTATGCAATATGTCTGGAACGAATCTAAAGTAGAAAACCAAAGTTTTCTCGTGTTTCCACGTCTAAAATGCATGAAATAACACTGTTCTATTGCTGAATATTGTTAGGAAATAGATTGAAACAAATCTGCCGATGGCATCTACAATTCTTGATGGAAATCGCTTATTTCTCTAATGTTATTGTTTAAAGCGTATTTAAGCGCTTAAAATGATCAAAATAAGCATGAAAATCACTATTTTAATAACTGGATTTCGATCAGAGAACCACAGTAAATCACACAAAGTACAACTTATGCAATATGTCTGGAACGAATCTAAAGTAGAAAACCAAAGTTTTCTCGTGTTTTCCACGTCTAAAATGCATGAAATAACACTGTTCTATTGCTGAATATTGTTAGGAAATAGATTGAAACAAATCTGCCGATGGCATCTACAATTCTTGATGGAAATCGCTTATTTCTCTAATGTTATTTTTAAAGCGTATTTAAGCGCTTAAAATGATCAAAATAAGCATGAAAATCACTATTTTAATAACTGGATTTCGATCAGAGAACCACAGTAAATCACACAAAGTACAACTTATGCAATATGTCTGGAACGAATCTAAAGTAGAAAACAAAGTTTTCTCGTGTTTTCCACGTCTAAAATGCATGAAATAACACTGTTCTATTGCTGAATATTGTTAGGAAATAGATTGAAACAAATCTGCCGATGGCATCTACAATTCTTGATGGAAATCGCTTATTTCTCTAATGTTATTGTTTAAAGCGTATTTAAGCGCTTAAAATGATCAAAATAAGCATGAAAATCACTATTTTAATAACTGGATTTCGATCAGAGAACCACAGTAAATCACACAAAGTACAACTTATGCAATATGTCTGGAACGAATCTAAAGTAGAAAACCAAAGTTTTTCGTGTTTTCCACGTCTAAAATGCATGAAATAACACTGTTCTATTGCTGAATATTGTTAGGAAATAGATTGAAACAAATCTGCCGATGGCATCTACAATTCTTGATGGAAATCGCTTATTTCTCTAATGTTATTGTTTAAAGCGTATTTAAGCGCTTAAAATGATCAAAATAAGCATGAAAATCACTATTTTAATAACTGGATTTCGATCAGAGAACCACAGTAAATCACACAAAGTACAACTTATGCAATATGTCTGGAACGAATCTAAAGTAGAAAACCAAAGTTTTCTCGTGTTTTCCACGTCTAAAATGCATGAAATAACACTGTTCTATTGCTGAATATTGTTAGGAAATAGATTGAAACAAATCTGCCGATGGCATCTACAATTCTTGATGGAAATCGCTTATTTCTCTAATGTTATTGTTTAAAGCGTATTTAAGCGCTTAAAATGATCAAAATAAGCATGAAAATCACTATTTTAATAACTGGATTTCGATCAGAGAACCACAGTAAATCACACAAAGTACAACTTATGCAATATGTCTGGAACGAATCTAAAGTAGAAAACCAAAGTTTTCTCGTGTTTTCCACGTCTAAAATGCATGAAATAACACTGTTCTATTGCTGAATATGTTAGGAAATAGATTGAAACAAATCTGCCGATGGCATCTACAATTCTTGATGGAAATCGCTTATTTTCTCTAATGTTATTGTTTAAAGCGTATTTAAGCGCTTA
>JACMZG010001023.1:0-12850 GCA_018340805.1 Microvelia longipes | reverse complement strand
CCGATGGCTTCTACAATTCTTGATGGAAATCGCTTATTTCTCTAATGTTATTGTTTAAAGCGTATTTAAGCGCTTAAAACGATCAAAATAAGCATGAAAATCACTATTTTAATAACTGGATTTCGATCAGAGAACCACAGTAAATCACACAAAGTACAACTTATGTAATATGTCTGGAACGAATCTAAAGTAGAAAACCAAAGTTTTCTCGTGTTTCCATGCTAAAATGCATGAAATAACACTGTTCTATTGCTGAACATTGTTAGGAAATAGATTGAAACAAATCTGCCGATTGCTTCTACATTCTTGATGAAAATCGCTATTTTAATAATTGATTTTCGATCAGAGAACCACAGTAAATCACACAAAGTACAACTTATGTAATATGTCTGGAACGAATCTAAAGTAGAAAACCAAAGTTTTCTCGTGTTTCCCACTGCTAAAATGCATGAAATAACACTGTTCTATTGCTGAACATTGTTAGGAAATAGATTGAAACAAATCTGCCGATGGCTTCTACAATTCTTGATGGAAATCGCTTATTTCTCTAATGTTATTGTTTAAAGCGTATTTAAGCGTTTAAAACGATCAAAATAAGCATGAAAATCACTATTTTAATAACTGGATTTCGATCAGAGAACCACAGTAAATCACACAAAGTACAACTTATGTAATATGTCTGGAACGAATCTAAAGTAGAAAACCAAAGTTTTCTCGTGTTTCCACTGCTAAAATGCATGAAATAACACTGTTCTATTGCTGAACATTGTTAGGAAATAGATTGAAACAAATCTGCCGATTGCTTCTACAATTCTTGATGGAAATCGCTTATTTCTCTAATGTTATTGTTTAAAGCGTATTTAAGCGTTTAAAACGATCAAAATAAGCATGAAAATCACTATTTAATAACTGGATTTCGATCAGAGAACCACAGTAAATCACACAAAGTACAACTTATGTAATATGTCTGGAACGAATCTAAAGTAGAAAACCAAAGTTTTCTCGTGTTTCCACTGCTAAAATGCATGAAATAACACTGTTCTATTGCTGAACATTGTTAGGAAATAGATTGAAACAAATCTGCCGATGGCTTCTACAATTCTTGATGGAAATCGCTTATTTCTCTAATGTTATTGTTTAAAGCGTATTTAAGCGTTTAAAACGATCAAAATAAGCATGAAAATCACTATTTTAATAACTGGATTTCGATCAGAGAACCACAGTAAATCACACAAAGTACAACTTATGTAATATGTCTGGAACGAATCTAAAGTAGAAAACCAAAGTTTTCTCGTGTTTCCGTGCTAAAATGCATGAAATAACACTGTTCTATTGCTGAACATTGTTAGGAAATAGATTGAAACAAATCTGCCGATTGCTTCTACAATTCTTGATGGAAATCGCTTATTTCTCTAATGTTATTGTTTAAAGCGTATTTAAGCGTTTAAAACGATCAAAATAAGCATGAAAATCACTATTTTAATAACTGGATTTCGATCAGAGAACCACAGTAAATCACACAAAGTACAACTTATGTAATATGTCTGGAACGAATCTAAAGTAGAAAACCAAAGTTTTCTCGTGTTTCCCACTGCTAAAATGCATGAAATAACACTGTTCTATTGCTGAACATTGTTAGGAAATAGATTGAAACAAATCTGCCGATGCTTCTACAATTCTTGATGGAAATCGCTTATTTCTCTAATGTTATTGTTTAAAGCGTATTTAAGCGTTTAAAACGATCAAAATAAGCATGAAAATCACTATTTAATAACTGGATTTCGATCAGAGAACCACAGTAAATCACACAAAGTACAACTTATGTAATATGTCTGGAACGAATCTAAAGTAGAAAACCAAAGTTTTCTCGTGTTTCCCACGCTAAAATGCATGAAATAACACTGTTCTATTGCTGAACATTGTTAGGAAATAGATTGAAACAAATCTGCCGATTGTTCTACATTCTTGATGAAAATCGCTTTTAATAATGGATTTCGATCAGAGAACCACAGTAAATCACACAAAGTACAACTTATGTAATATGTCTGGAACGAATCTAAAGTAGAAAACCAAAGTTTTCTCGTGTTTCCCATGCTAAATGCATGAAATAACACTGTTCTATTGCTGAACATTGTTAGGAAATAGATTGAAACAAATCTGCCGATTGCTTCTACAATTCTTGATGGAAATCGCTTATTTCTCTAATGTTATTGTTTAAAGCGTATTTAAGCGTTTAAAACGATCAAAATAAGCATGAAAATCACTATTTTAATAACTGGATTTCGATCAGAGAACCACAGTAAATCACACAAAGTACAACTTATGTAATATGTCTGGAACGAATCTAAAGTAGAAAACCAAGTTTTCTCGTGTTTCCCATGCTAAAATGCATGAAATAACACTGTTCTATTGCTGAACATTGTTAGGAAATAGATTGAAACAAATCTGCCGATTGCTTCTACAATTCTTGATGGAAATCGCTTATTTAATAATTGATTTCGATCAGAAGCCACAGTAAATCACACAAAGTACAACTTATGTAATATGTCTGGAACGAATCTAAAGTAGAAAACCAAAGTTTTCTCGTGTTTCCCATGCTAAAATGCATGAAATAACACTGTTCTATTGCTGAACATTGTTAGGAAATAGATTGAAACAAATCTGCCGATTGTTCTACATTTCTTGATGGAAAATCGCTATTTAATAAATTTCGATCAGAGAACCACAGTAAATCACACAAAGTACAACTTATGTAATATGTCTGGAACGAATCTAAAGTAGAAAACCAAAGTTTTCTCGTGTTTCCATGCTAAAATGCATGAAATAACACTGTTCTATTGCTGAATTGTTAGGAAATAGATTGAAACAAATCTGCCGATTGCTTCTACAATTCTTGATGGAAATCTTATTTCTCTAATGTTATTGTTTAAAGCGTATTTAAGCGTTTAAAACGATCAAAATAAGCATGAAAATCACTATTTTAATAACTGGATTTCGATCAGAGACCACAGTAAATCACACAAAAGTACAACTTATGTAATATGTCTGGACGAATCTAAAGTAGAAAACCAAAGTTTTCTCGTGTTTCCTCTAAAATGCATGAAATAACACTGTTCTATTGCTGAACATTGTTAGGAAATAGATTGAAACAAATCTGCCGATTGCTTCTACAATTCTTGATGGAAATCGCTTATTTCTCTAATGTTATTGTTTAAAGCGTATTTAAGCTTAAACGATCAAAATAAGCATGAAAATCACTATTTTAATAACTGGATTTCGATCAGAGAACCACAGTAAATCACACAAAGTACAACTTATGTAATATGTCTGGAACGAATCTAAAGTAGAAAACCAAAGTTTTCTCGTGTTTCCATCTAAAATGCATGAAATAACACTGTTCTATTGCTGAACATTGTTAGGAAATAGATTGAAACAAATCTGCCGATTGCTTCTACAATTCTTGATGGAAATCGCTTATTCTCTAATGTTATTGTTTAAAGCGTATTTAAGCGCTTAAAACGATCAAATAAGCATGAAATCACTATTTTAATAACTGGATTTCGATCAGAGACCACAGTAAATCACACAAAGTACAACTTATGTAATATGTCTGGAACGAATCTAAAGTAGAAAACCAAAGTTTTCTCGTGTTTCCCACTAAAATGCATGAAATAACACTGTTCTATTGCTGAACATTGTTAGGAAATAGATTGAAACAAATCTGCCGATTGCTTCTACAATTCTTGATGGAAATCGCTTATTTCTCTAATGTTATTGTTTAAAGCGTATTTAAGCGTTTAAAACGATCAAAATAAGCATGAAAATCACTATTTTAATAACTGGATTTCGATCAGAGAACCACAGTAAATCACACAAAGTACAACTTATGTAATATGTCTGGAACGAATCTAAAGTAGAAAACCAAAGTTTTCTCGTGTTTCCCACTGCTAAAATGCATGAAATAACACTGTTCTATTGCTGAACATTGTTAGGAAATAGATTGAAACAAATCTGTCGATTGGTTCTACATTTCTTGATGAAAATCGCTATTTAATAAATTTCGATCAGAGACCACAGTAAATCACACAAAGTACAACTTATGTAATATGTCTGGAACGAATCTAAAGTAGAAAACCAAAGTTTTCTCGTGTTTCCCTGCTAAAATGCATGAAATAACACTGTTCTATTGCTGAACATTGTTAGGAAATAGATTGAAAACAATCTGCCGATTGCTTCTACAATTCTTGATGGAAATCGCTTATTTCTCTAATGTTATTGTTTAAAGCGTATTTAAGCGTTTAAAACGATCAAAATAAGCATGAAAATCACTATTTTAATAACTGGATTTCGATCAGAGAACCACAGTAAATCACACAAAGTACAACTTATGTAATATGTCTGGAACGAATCTAAAGTAGAAAACCAAAGTTTTCTCGTGTTTCCTGCTAAAATGCATGAAATAACACTGTTCTATTGCTGAACATTGTTAGGAAATAGATTGAAACAAATCTGCCGAAATTTCTTGATGAAAATCGCTATTTAATAATTTGATTTCGATCAGAGAACCACAGTAAATCACACAAAGTACAACTTATGTAATATGTCTGGAACGAATCTAAAGTAGAAAACCAAAGTTTTCTCGTGTTTCCCAGCTAAAATGCATGAAATAACACTGTTCTATTGCTGAACATTGTTAGGAAATAGATTGAAACAATCTGTCGATTGTTTGATTTCTGATTGAAAATCGCTATTTAATAACTGGATTTCGATCAGAGAACCACAGTAAATCACACAAAAGTACAACTTATGTAATATGTCTGGAACGAATCTAAAGTAGAAAACCAAAGTTTTCTCGTGTTTCCCATGCTAAAATGCATGAAATAACACTGTTCTATTGCTGAACATTGTTAGGAAATAGATTGAAACAAATCTGCCGATGCTTCTACAATTCTTGATGGAAATCGCTTATTTCTCTAATGTTATTGTTTAAAGCGTATTTAAGCGTTTTAAAACGATCAAAATAAGCATGAAAATCACTATTTTAATAACTGGATTTCGATCAGAGAACCACAGTAAATCACACAAAGTACAACTTATGTAATATGTCTGGAACGAATCTAAAGTAGAAAACCAAAGTTTTCTCGTGTTTCCATGCTAAAATGCATGAAATAACACTGTTCTATTGCTGAATATTGTTAGGAAATAGATTGAAACAAATCTGCCGATGGCTTCTACAATTCTTGATGGAAATCGCTTATTTCTAATGTTATTGTTTAAAGCGTATTTAAGCGCTTAAAACGATCAAAATAAGCATGAAAATCACTATTTTAATAACTGGATTTCGATCAGAGAACCACAGTAAATCACACAAAGTACAACTTATGTAATATGTCTGGAACGAATCTAAAGTAGAAAACCAAAGTTTCTCGTGTTTCCACGTCTAAAATGCATGAAATAACACTGTTCTATTGCTGAATATTGTTAGGAAATAGATTGAAACAAATCTGCCGATGGCTTCTACAATTCTTGATGGAAATCGCTTATTTCTCTAATGTTATTGTTTAAAGCGTATTTAAGCGCTTAAAACGATCAAAATAAGCATGAAAATCACTATTTTAATAACTGGATTTCGATCAGAGAACCACAGTAAATCACACAAAGTACAACTTATGTAATATGTCTGGAACGAATCTAAAGTAGAAAACCAAAGTTTTCTCGTGTTTTCCACGTCTAAAATGCATGAAATAACACTGTTCTATTGCTGAATATTGTTAGGAAATAGATTGAAACAAATCTGCCGATGGCTTCTACAATTCTTGATGGAAATCGCTTATTTCTCTAATGTTATTGTTTAAAGCGTATTTAAGCGCTTAAAACGATCAAAATAAGCATGAAAATCACTATTTTAATAACTGGATTTCGATCAGAGAACCACAGTAAATCACACAAAGTACAACTTATGTAATATGTCTGGAACGAATCTAAAGTAGAAAACAAAGTTTTCTCGTGTTTCCAGCTAAAATGCATGAAATAACACTGTTCTATTGCTGAATATTGTTAGGAAATAGATTGAAACAAATCTGCCGATGGCTTCTACAATTCTTGATGGAAATCGCTTATTTCTCTAATGTTATTGTTTAAAGCGTATTTAAGCGCTTAAAACGATCAAAATAAGCATGAAAATCACTATTTTAATAACTGGATTTCGATCAGAGAACCACAGTAAATCACACAAAGTACAACTTATGTAATATGTCTGGAACGAATCTAAAGTAGAAAACCAAAGTTTTCTCGTGTTTCCACGTCTAAAATGCATGAAATAACACTGTTCTATTGCTGAATATTGTTAGGAAATAGATTGAAACAAATCTGCCGATGGTCTACAATTCTTGATGGAAATCGCTTATTTCTCTAATGTTATTGTTTAAAGCGTATTTAAGCGCTTAAAACGATCAAAATAAGCATGAAAATCACTATTTTAATAACTGGATTTCGATCAGAGAACCACAGTAAATCACACAAAGTACAACTTATGTAATATGTCTGGAACGAATCTAAAGTAGAAAACCAAAGTTTTCTCGTGTTTCCAAAAATGCATGAAATAACACTGTTCTATTGCTGAATATTTAGGAAATAGATTGAAACAAATCTGCCGATGGCTTCTACAATTCTTGATGGAAATCGCTTATTTCTCTAATGTTATTGTTTAAAGCGTATTTAAGCTAAAACGATCAAAATAAGCATGAAAATCACTATTTTAATAACTGGATTTCGATCAGAGAACCACAGTAAATCACACAAAGTACAACTTATAATATGTCTGGAACGAATCTAAAGTAGAAACCAAAGTTTTCTCGTGTTTTCCACGTCTAAAATGCATGAAATAACACTGTTCTATTGCTGAATATTGTTAGGAAATAGATTGAAACAAATCTGCCGATGGCTTCTACAATTCTTGATGGAAATCGCTTATTTCTCTAATGTTATTGTTTAAAGTATTTAAGCGCTTAAAAAAATCAAAATAAGCATTAATATAACTGGATTTCGATCAGAGAACCACAGTAAATCACACAAAGTACAACTTATGTAATATGTCTGGAACGAATCTAAAGTAGAAAACCAAAGTTTTCTCGTGTTTTCCACGTCTAAAATGCATGAAATAACACTGTTCTATTGCTGAATATTGTTAGGAAATAGATTGAAACAAATCTGCCGATGGCTTCTACAATTCTTGATGGAAATCGCTTATTTCTCTAATGTTATTGTTTAAAGCGTATTTAAGCGCTTAAAACGATCAAAATAAGCATGAAAATCACTATTTTAATAACTGGATTTCGATCAGAGAACCACAGTAAATCACACAAAGTACAACTTATGTAATATGTCTGGAACGAATCTAAAGTAGAAAACGAAAGTTTTCTCGTGTTTTCCACGTCTAAAATGCATGAAATAACACTGTTCTATTGCTGAATATTGTTAGGAAATAGATTGAAACAAATCTGCCGATGGCTTCTACAATTCTTGATGGAAATCGCTTATTTCTCTAATGTTATTGTTTAAAGCGTATTTAAGCGCTTAAAACGATCAAAATAAGCATGAAAATCACTATTTTAATAACTGGATTTCGATCAGAGAACCACAGTAAATCACAAAGTACAACTTATGTAATATGTCTGGAACGAATCTAAAGTAGAAAACCAAAGTTTTCTCGTGTTTTCCACGTCTAAAATGCATGAAATAACACTGTTCTATTGCTGAATATTGTTAGGAATAGATTGAAACAAATCTGCCGATGGCATCTACAATTCTTGATGGAAATCGCTTATTTCTCTAATGTTATTGTTTAAAGCGTATTTAAGCGCTTAAAACGATCAAAATAAGCATGAAAATCACTATTTTTAATAACTGGATTTCGATCAGAGAACCACAGTAAATCACACAAAGTACAACTTATGTAATATGTCTGGAACGAATCTAAAGTAGAAACCAAAGTTTTCTCGTGTTTTCCACGTCTAAAATGCATGAAATAACACTGTTCTATTGCTGAATATTGTTAGGAAATAGATTGAAACAAATCTGCCGATGGCATCTACAATTCTTGATGGAAATCGCTTATTTCTCTAATGTTATTGTTTAAAGCGTATTTAAGCGCTTAAAAGATCAAAATAAGCATGAAAATCACTATTTTAATAACTGGATTTCGATCAGAGAACCACAGTAAATCACACAAAGTACAACTTATGTAATATGTCTGGAACGAATCTAAAGTAGAAAACGAAAGTTTTCTCGTGTTTTCCACGTCTAAAATGCATGAAATAACACTGTTCTATTGCTGAATATTGTTAGGAAATAGATTGAAACAAATCTGCCGATGGCTTCTACAATTCTTGATGGAAATCGCTTATTTCTCTAATGTTATTGTTTAAAGCGTATTTAAGCGCTTAAAACGATCAAAATAAGCATGAAAATCACTATTTTAATAACTGGATTTCGATCAGAGAACCACAGTAAATCACACAAAGTACAACTTATGTAATATGTCTGGAACGAATCTAAAGTAGAAAACGAAAGTTTTCTCGTGTTTTCCACGTCTAAAATGCATGAAATAACACTGTTCTATTGCTGAATATTGTTAGGAAATAGATTGAAACAAATCTGCCGATGGCTTCTACAATTCTTGATGGAAATCGCTTATTTCTCTAATGTTATTGTTTAAAGCGTATTTAAGCGCTTAAAACGATCAAAATAAGCATGAAAATCACTATTTTAATAACTGGATTTCGATCAGAGAACCACAGTAAATCACACAAAGTACAACTTATGTAATATGTCTGGAACGAATCTAAAGTAGAAAACCAAAGTTTTCTCGTGTTTTCCACGTCTAAAATGCATGAAATAACACTGTTCTATTGCTGAATATTGTTAGGAAATAGATTGAAACAAATCTGCCGATGGCATCTACAATTCTTGATGGAAATCGCTTATTTCTCTAATGTTATTGTTTAAAGCGTATTTAAGCGCTTAAAATGATCAAAATAAGCATGAAAATCACTATTTTAATAACTGGATTTCGATCAGAGAACCACAGTAAATCACACAAAGTACAACTTATGTAATATGTCTGGAACGAATCTAAAGTAGAAAACCAAAGTTTTCTCGTGTTTTCCACGTCTAAAATGCATGAAATAACACTGTTCTATTGCTGAATATTGTTAGGAAATAGATTGAAACAAATCTGCCGATGGCATCTACAATTCTTGATGGAAATCGCTTATTTCTCTAATGTTATTGTTTAAAGCGTATTTAAGCGCTTAAAACGATCAAAATAAGCATGAAAATCACTATTTTAATAACTGGATTTCGATCAGAGAACCACAGTAAATCACACAAAGTACAACTTATGTAATATGTCTGGAACGAATCTAAAGTAGAAACAAAGTTTTCTCGTGTTTTTCCACGTCTAAAATGCATGAAATAACACTGTTCTATTGCTGAATATTGTTAGGAAATAGATTGAAACAAATCTGCCGATGGCTTCTACAATTCTTGATGGAAATCGCTTATTTCTCTAATGTTATTGTTTAAAGCGTATTTAAGCGCTTAAAACGATCAAAATAAGCATGAAAATCACTATTTTAATAACTGGATTTCGATCAGAGAACCACAGTAAATCACACAAAGTACAACTTATGTAATATGTCTGGAACGAATCTAAAGTAGAAAACCAAAGTTTTCTCGTGTTTCCACGTCTAAAATGCATGAAATAACACTGTTCTATTGCTGAATATTGTTAGGAAATAGATTGAAACAAATCTGCCGATGGCATCTACAATTCTTGATGGAAATCGCTTATTTCTCTAATGTTATTGTTTAAAGCGTATTTAAGCGCTTAAAATGATCAAAATAAGCATGAAAATCACTATTTTAATAACTGGATTTCGATCAGAGAACCACAGTAAATCACACAAAGTACAACTTATGTAATATGTCTGGAACGAATCTAAAGTAGAAAACCAAAGTTTTCTCGTGTTTTCCACGTCTAAAATGCATGAAATAACACTGTTCTATTGCTGAATATTGTTAGGAAATAGATTGAAACAAATCTGCCGATGGCTTCTACAATTCTTGATGGAAATCGCTTATTTCTCTAATGTTATTGTTTAAAGCGTATTTAAGCGCTTAAAACGATCAAAATAAGCATGAAAATCACTATTTTAATAACTGGATTTCGATCAGAGAACCACAGTAAATCACACAAAGTACAACTTATGTAATATGTCTGGAACGAATCTAAAGTAGAAAACCAAAGTTTTCTCGTGTTTCCACGTCTAAAATGCATGAAATAACACTGTTCTATTGCTGAATATTGTTAGGAAATAGATTGAAACAAATCTGCCGATGGCATCTACAATTCTTGATGGAAATCGCTTATTTCTCTAATGTTATTGTTTAAAGCGTATTTAAGCGCTTAAAATGATCAAAATAAGCATGAAAATCACTATTTTAATAACTGGATTTCGATCAGAGAACCACAGTAAATCACACAAAGTACAACTTATGTAATATGTCTGGAAAATCTAAAGTTCTCGTGTTTTCCACGTCTAAAATGCATGAAATAACACTGTTCTATTGCTGAATATTGTTAGGAAATAGATTGAAACAAATCTGCCGATGGCATCTACAATCTTGATGGAAATCGCTTATTTCTCTAATGTTATTGTTTAAAGCGTATTTAAGCGCTTAAAACGATCAAAATAAGCATGAAAATCACTATTTTAATAACTGGATTTTCGATCAGAGAACCACAGTAAATCACACAAAGTACAACTTATGTAATATGTCTGGAACGAATCTAAAGTAGAAAACCAAAGTTTTCTCGTGTTTTCCACGTCTAAAATGCATGAAATAACACTGTTCTATTGCTGAACATTGTTAGGAAATAGATTGAAACAAATCTGCCGATGGCATCTACAATTCTTGATGGAAATCGCTTATTTCTCTAATGTTATTGTTTAAAGCGTATTTAAGCGCTTAAAAACGATCAAAATAAGCATGAAAATCACTATTTTAATAACTGGATTTCGATCAGAGAACCACAGTAAATCACACAAAGTACAACTTATGTAATATGTCTGGAACGAATCTAAAGTAGAAAACGAAAGTTTTCTCGTGTTTTCCACGTCTAAAATGCATGAAATAACACTGTTCTATTGCTGAATATTGTTAGGAAATAGATTGAAACAAATCTGCCGATGGCATCTACAATTCTTGATGGAAATCGCTTATTTCTCTAATGTTATTGTTTAAAGCGTATTTAAGCGCTTAAAACGATCAAAATAAGCATGAAAATCACTATTTTAATAACTGGATTTCGATCAGAGAACCACAGTAAATCACACAAAGTACAACTTATGTAATATGTCTGGAACGAATCTAAAGTAGAAAACGAAGTTTTCTCGTGTTTCCACGTCTAAAATGCATGAAATAACACTGTTCTATTGCTGAATATTGTTAGGAAATAGATTGAAACAAATCTGCCGATGGCATCTACAATTCTTGATGGAAATCGCTTATTTCTCTAATGTTATTGTTTAAAGCGTATTTAAGCGCTTAAAAAGATCAAAATAAGCATGAAAATCACTATTTTAATAACTGGATTTCGATCAGAGAACCACAGTAAATCACACAAAGTACAACTTATGTAATATGTCTGGAACGAATCTAAAGTAGGAAACGAAAGTTTTCTCGTGTTTTCCACGTCTAAAATGCATGAAATAACACTGTTCTATTGCTGAATATTGTTAGGAAATAGATTGAAACAAATCTGCCGATGGCATCTACAATTCTTGATGGAAATCGCTTATTTCTCTAATGTTATTGTTTAAAGCGTATTTAAGCGCTTAAAAACGATCAAAATAAGCATGAAAATCACTATTTTAATAACTGGATTTCGATCAGAGAACCACAGTAAATCACACAAAGTACAACTTATGTAATATGTCTGGAACGAATCTAAGTTTTTTTTCCACGTCTAAAATGCATGAAATAACACTGTTCTATTGCTGAATATTGTTAGGAAATAGATTGAAACAAATCTGCCGATGGCATCTACAATTCTTGATGGAAATCGCTTATTTCTCTAATGTTATTGTTTAAAGCGTATTTAAGCGCTTAAAACGATCAAAATAAGCATGAAAATCACTATTTTAATAACTGGATTTCGATCAGAGAACCACAGTAAATCACACAAAGTACAACTTATGTAATATGTCTGGAACGAATCTAAAGTAGGAAACGAAAGTTTTCTCGTGTTTTCCACGTCTAAAATGCATGAAATAACACTGTTCTATTGCTGAATATTGTTAGGAAATAGATTGAAACAAATCTGCCGATGGCATCTACAATTCTTGATGGAAATCGCTTTATTTCTCTAATGTTATTGTTTAAAGCGTTTTAAGCGCTTAAAACGATCAAAATAAGCATGAAAATCACTATTTTAATAACTGGATTTCGATCAGAGAACCACAGTAAATCACACAAAGTACAACTTATGTAATATGTCTGGAACGAATCTAAAGTAGGAAACCAAAGTTTTCTCGTGTTTTCCACGTCTAAAATGCATGAAATAACACTGTTCTATTGCTGAATATTGTTAGGAAATAGATTGAAACAAATCTGCCGATGGCATCTACAATTCTTGATGGAAATCGCTTATTTCTCTAATGTTATTGTTTAAAGCGTATTTAAGCGCTTAAAACGATCAAAATAAGCATGAAAATCACTATTTTAATAACTGGATTTCGATCAGAGAACCACAGTAAATCACACAAAGTACAACTTATGTAATATG
>JACMZG010001022.1:0-12862 GCA_018340805.1 Microvelia longipes | reverse complement strand
TAATTTTAATAGAAATTCAAATCATTTCCAATCGTCTTTTGCCAAAGATTATCAAATGATTTGTAGATGAGATTCTATATGAAAAATTTGAAAACCGTTCTTCATCATGCACTTGAAAATCGCCGAATCAACATGATTCTCAAAATATTTATTAGAAAAAAAAATACGACCCTGGCAGGACTCGAACCTGCAATCTTCTGATTCGAAGTCAGACGCCTTATCCATTGGGCCACAGGGCCTTAAATAAAATTTTATTTTTAATAAACTTTACAAAACCACGAAAAAAATCTTAAGAAATTCACACTGATTATTTACTCAAGATTTATGTAAAACTCTGTTAGAAAAATCAAAATCTTGCTATTAATTTTAATAGAAATTCAAATCATTTCCAATCGTCTTTTGCCAAAGATTATCAAATGATTTGTAGATGAGATTCTATATGAAAAATTTGAAAACCGTTCTTCATCATGCACTTGAAAATCGCCGAATCAACATGATTCTCAAAAATATTTATTAGAAAAAAAATACGACCCTGGCAGGACTCGAACCTGCAATCTTCTGATTCGAAGTCAGACGCCTTATCCATTGGGCCACAGGGCCTTAAATAAAATTTATTTTAATAAACTTTACAAAACCACGAAAAAAATCTTAAGAAATTCACACTGATTATTTACTCAAGATTTATGTAAAACTCTGTTAGAAAAATCAAAATCTTGCTATTAATTTTAATAGAAATTCAAATCATTTCCAATCGTCTTTTGCCAAAGATTATCAAATGATTTGTAGATGAGATTCTATATGAAAAATTTGAAAACCGTTCTTCATCATGCACTTGAAAATCGCCGAATCAACATGATTCTCAAAAATATTTATTAGAAAAAAAATACGACCCTGGCAGGACTCGAACCTGCAATCTTCTGATTCGAAGTCAGACGCCTTATCCATTGGGCCACAGGGCCTTAAATAAAATTTTATTTTAATAAACTTTACAAAACCACGAAAAAAATCTTAAGAAATTCACACTGATTATTTACTCAAGATTTATGTAAAACTCTGTTAGAAAAATCAAAATCTTGCTATTAATTTTAATAGAAATTCAAATCATTTCCAATCGTCTTTTGCCAAAGATTATCAAATGATTTGTAGATGAGATTCTATATGAAAAATTTGAAAACCGTTCTTCATCATGCACTTGAAAATCGCCGAATCAACATGATTCTCAAAAATATTTATTAGAAAAAAAATACGACCCTGGCAGGACTCGAACCTGCAATCTTCTGATTCGAAGTCAGACGCCTTATCCATTGGGCCACAGGGCCTTAAATAAAATTTTATTTTAATAAACTTTACAAAACCACGAAAAAAATCTTAAGAAATTCACACTGATTATTTACTCAAGATTTATGTAAAACTCTGTTAGAAAAATCAAAATCTTGCTATTAATTTTAATAGAAATTCAAATCATTTCCAATCGTCTTTTGCCAAAGATTATCAAATGATTTGTAGATGAGATTCTATATGAAAAATTTGAAAACCGTTCTTCATCATGCACTTGAAAATCGCCGAATCAACATGATTCTCAAAAATATTTATTAGAAAAAAAATACGACCCTGGCAGGACTCGAACCTGCAATCTTCTGATTCGAAGTCAGACGCCTTATCCATTGGGCCACAGGGCCTTAAATAAAATTTTATTTTAATAAACTTTACAAAACCACGAAAAAAATCTTAAGAAATTCACACTGATTATTTACTCAAGATTTATGTAAAACTCTGTTAGAAAAATCAAAATCTTGCTATTAATTTTAATAGAAATTCAAATCATTTCCAATCGTCTTTTGCCAAAGATTATCAAATGATTTGTAGATGAGATTCTATATGAAAAATTTGAAAACCGTTCTTCATCATGCACTTGAAAATCGCCGAATCAACATGATTCTCAAAAATATTTATTAGAAAAAAAATACGACCCTGGCAGGACTCGAACCTGCAATCTTCTGATTCGAAGTCAGACGCCTTATCCATTGGGCCACAGGGCCTTAAATAAAATTTTATTTTAATAAACTTTACAAAACCACGAAAAAAATCTTAAGAAATTCACACTGATTATTTACTCAAGATTTATGTAAAACTCTGTTAGAAAAATCAAAATCTTGCTATTAATTTTAATAGAAATTCAAATCATTTCCAATCGTCTTTTGCCAAAGATTATCAAATGATTTGTAGATGAGATTCTATATGAAAAATTTGAAAACCGTTCTTCATCATGCACTTGAAAATCGCCGAATCAACATGATTCTCAAAAATATTTATTAGAAAAAAAATACGACCCTGGCAGGACTCGAACCTGCAATCTTCTGATTCGAAGTCAGACGCCTTATCCATTGGGCCACAGGGCCTTAAATAAAATTTATTTTAATAAACTTTACAAAACCACGAAAAAAATCTTAAGAAATTCACACTGATTATTTACTCAAGATTTATGTAAAACTCTGTTAGAAAAATCAAAATCTTGCTATTAATTTTAATAGAAATTCAAATCATTTTCCAATCGTCTTTTGCCAAAGATTATCAAATGATTTGTAGATGAGATTCTATATGAAAAATTTGAAAACCGTTCTTCATCATGCACTTGAAAATCGCCGAATCAACATGATTCTCAAAAATATTTATTAGAAAAAAAATACGACCCTGGCAGGACTCGAACCTGCAATCTTCTGATTCGAAGTCAGACGCCTTATCCATTGGGCCACAGGGCCTTAAATAAAATTTTATTTTAATAAACTTTACAAAACCACGAAAAAAATCTTAAGAAATTCACACTGATTATTTACTCAAGATTTATGTAAAACTCTGTTAGAAAAATCAAAATCTTGCTATTAATTTTAATAGAAATTCAAATCATTTCCAATCGTCTTTTGCCAAAGATTATCAAATGATTTGTAGATGAGATTCTATATGAAAAATTTGAAAACCGTTCTTCATCATGCACTTGAAAATCGCCGAATCAACATGATTCTCAAAAATATTTATTAGAAAAAAAATACGACCCTGGCAGGACTCGAACCTGCAATCTTCTGATTCGAAGTCAGACGCCTTATCCATTGGGCCACAGGGCCTTAAATAAAATTTTATTTTAATAAACTTTACAAAACCACGAAAAAAATCTTAAGAAATTCACACTGATTATTTACTCAAGATTTATGTAAAACTCTGTTAGAAAAATCAAAATCTTGCTATTAATTTTAATAGAAATTCAAATCATTTCCAATCGTCTTTTGCCAAAGATTATCAAATGATTTGTAGATGAGATTCTATATGAAAAATTTGAAAACCGTTCTTCATCATGCACTTGAAAATCGCCGAATCAACATGATTCTCAAAAATATTTATTAGAAAAAAAATACGACCCTGGCAGGACTCGAACCTGCAATCTTCTGATTCGAAGTCAGACGCCTTATCCATTGGGCCACAGGGCCTTAAATAAAATTTTATTTTAATAAACTTTACAAAACCACGAAAAAAATCTTAAGAAATTCACACTGATTATTTACTCAAGATTTATGTAAAACTCTGTTAGAAAAATCAAAATCTTGCTATTAATTTTAATAGAAATTCAAATCATTTCCAATCGTCTTTTGCCAAAGATTATCAAATGATTTGTAGATGAGATTCTATGAAAAATTTGAAAACCGTTCTTCATCATGCACTTGAAAATCGCCGAATCAACATGATTCTCAAAAATATTTATTAGAAAAAAAATACGACCCTGGCAGGACTCGAACCTGCAATCTTCTGATTCGAAGTCAGACGCCTTATCCATTGGGCCACAGGGCCTTAAATAAAATTTTATTTTAATAAACTTTACAAAACCACGAAAAAAATCTTAAGAAATTCACACTGATTATTTACTCAAGATTTATGTAAAACTCTGTTAGAAAAATCAAAATCTTGCTATTAATTTTAATAGAAATTCAAATCATTTCCAATCGTCTTTTGCCAAAGATTATCAAATGATTTGTAGATGAGATTCTATATGAAAAATTTGAAAACCGTTCTTCATCATGCACTTGAAAATCGCCGAATCAACATGATTCTCAAAAATATTTATTAGAAAAAAAATACGACCCTGGCAGGACTCGAACCTGCAATCTTCTGATTCGAAGTCAGACGCCTTATCCATTGGGCCACAGGGCCTTAAATAAAATTTTATTTTAATAAACTTTACAAAACCACGAAAAAAATCTTAAGAAATTCACACTGATTATTTACTCAAGATTTATGTAAAACTCTGTTAGAAAAATCAAAATCTTGCTATTAATTTTAATAGAAATTCAAATCATTTCCAATCGTCTTTTGCCAAAGATTATCAAATGATTTGTAGATGAGATTCTATATGAAAAATTTGAAAACCGTTCTTCATCATGCACTTGAAAATCGCCGAATCAACATGATTCTCAAAAATATTTATTAGAAAAAAAATACGACCCTGGCAGGACTCGAACCTGCAATCTTCTGATTCGAAGTCAGACGCCTTATCCATTGGGCCACAGGGCCTTAAATAAAATTTTATTTTAATAAACTTTACAAAACCACGAAAAAATCTTAAGAAATTCACACTGATTATTTACTCAAGATTTATGTAAAACTCTGTTAGAAAAATCAAAATCTTGCTATTAATTTTAATAGAAATTCAAATCATTTCCAATCGTCTTTTGCCAAAGATTATCAAATGATTTGTAGATGAGATTCTATATGAAAAATTTGAAAACCGTTCTTCATCATGCACTTGAAAATCGCCGAATCAACATGATTCTCAAAAATATTTATTAGAAAAAAAATACGACCCTGGCAGGACTCGAACCTGCAATCTTCTGATTCGAAGTCAGACGCCTTATCCATTGGGCCACAGGGCCTTAAATAAAATTTTATTTTAATAAACTTTACAAAACCACGAAAAAAATCTTAAGAAATTCACACTGATTATTTACTCAAGATTTATGTAAAACTCTGTTAGAAAAATCAAAATCTTGCTATTAATTTTAATAGAAATTCAAATCATTTCCAATCGTCTTTTGCCAAAGATTATCAAATGATTTGTAGATGAGATTCTATATGAAAAATTTGAAAACCGTTCTTCATCATGCACTTGAAAATCGCCGAATCAACATGATTCTCAAAAATATTTATTAGAAAAAAAATACGACCCTGGCAGGACTCGAACCTGCAATCTTCTGATTCGAAGTCAGACGCCTTATCCATTGGGCCACAGGGCCTTAAATAAAATTTTATTTTAATAAACTTTACAAAACCACGAAAAAAATCTTAAGAAATTCACACTGATTATTTACTCAAGATTTATGTAAAACTCTGTTAGAAAAATCAAAATCTTGCTATTAATTTTAATAGAAATTCAAATCATTTCCAATCGTCTTTTGCCAAAGATTATCAAATGATTTGTAGATGAGATTCTATATGAAAAATTTGAAAACCGTTCTTCATCATGCACTTGAAAATCGCCGAATCAACATGATTCTCAAAAATATTTATTAGAAAAAAAATACGACCCTGGCAGGACTCGAACCTGCAATCTTCTGATTCGAAGTCAGACGCCTTATCCATTGGGCCACAGGGCCTTAAATAAAATTTTATTTTAATAAACTTTACAAAACCACGAAAAAAATCTTAAGAAATTCACACTGATTATTTACTCAAGATTTATGTAAAACTCTGTTAGAAAAATCAAAATCTTGCTATTAATTTTAATAGAAATTCAAATCATTTCCAATCGTCTTTTGCCAAAGATTATCAAATGATTTGTAGATGAGATTCTATATGAAAAATTTGAAAACCGTTCTTCATCATGCACTTGAAAATCGCCGAATCAACATGATTCTCAAAAATATTTATTAGAAAAAAAATACGACCCTGGCAGGACTCGAACCTGCAATCTTCTGATTCGAAGTCAGACGCCTTATCCATTGGGCCACAGGGCCTTAAATAAAATTTTATTTTAATAAACTTTACAAAACCACGAAAAAAATCTTAAGAAATTCACACTGATTATTTACTCAAGATTTATGTAAAACTCTGTTAGAAAAATCAAAATCTTGCTATTAATTTTAATAGAAATTCAAATCATTTCCAATCGTCTTTTGCCAAAGATTATCAAATGATTTGTAGATGAGATTCTATATGAAAAATTTGAAAACCGTTCTTCATCATGCACTTGAAAATCGCCGAATCAACATGATTCTCAAAAATATTTATTAGAAAAAAAATACGACCCTGGCAGGACTCGAACCTGCAATCTTCTGATTCGAAGTCAGACGCCTTATCCATTGGGCCACAGGGCCTTAAATAAAATTTTATTTTAATAAACTTTACAAAACCACGAAAAAAATCTTAAGAAATTCACACTGATTATTTACTCAAGATTTATGTAAAACTCTGTTAGAAAAATCAAAATCTTGCTATTAATTTTAATAGAAATTCAAATCATTTCCAATCGTCTTTTGCCAAAGATTATCAAATGATTTGTAGATGAGATTCTATATGAAAAATTTGAAAACCGTTCTTCATCATGCACTTGAAAATCGCCGAATCAACATGATTCTCAAAAATATTTATTAGAAAAAAAATACGACCCTGGCAGGACTCGAACCTGCAATCTTCTGATTCGAAGTCAGACGCCTTATCCATTGGGCCACAGGGCCTTAAATAAAATTTTATTTTAATAAACTTTACAAAACCACGAAAAAAATCTTAAGAAATTCACACTGATTATTTACTCAAGATTTATGTAAAACTCTGTTAGAAAAATCAAAATCTTGCTATTAATTTTAATAGAAATTCAAATCATTTCCAATCGTCTTTTGCCAAAGATTATCAAATGATTTGTAGATGAGATTCTATATGAAAAATTTGAAAACCGTTCTTCATCATGCACTTGAAAATCGCCGAATCAACATGATTCTCAAAAATATTTATTAGAAAAAAAATACGACCCTGGCAGGACTCGAACCTGCAATCTTCTGATTCGAAGTCAGACGCCTTATCCATTGGGCCACAGGGCCTTAAATAAAATTTTATTTTAATAAACTTTACAAAACCACGAAAAAAATCTTAAGAAATTCACACTGATTATTTACTCAAGATTTATGTAAAACTCTGTTAGAAAAATCAAAATCTTGCTATTAATTTTAATAGAAATTCAAATCATTTCCAATCGTCTTTTGCCAAAGATTATCAAATGATTTGTAGATGAGATTCTATATGAAAAATTTGAAAACCGTTCTTCATCATGCACTTGAAAATCGCCGAATCAACATGATTCTCAAAAATATTTATTAGAAAAAAAATACGACCCTGGCAGGACTCGAACCTGCAATCTTCTGATTCGAAGTCAGACGCCTTATCCATTGGGCCACAGGGCCTTAAATAAAATTTTATTTTAATAAACTTTACAAAACCACGAAAAAAATCTTAAGAAATTCACACTGATTATTTACTCAAGATTTATGTAAAACTCTGTTAGAAAAATCAAAATCTTGCTATTAATTTTAATAGAAATTCAAATCATTTCCAATCGTCTTTTGCCAAAGATTATCAAATGATTTGTAGATGAGATTCTATATGAAAAATTTGAAAACCGTTCTTCATCATGCACTTGAAAATCGCCGAATCAACATGATTCTCAAAAATATTTATTAGAAAAAAAATACGACCCTGGCAGGACTCGAACCTGCAATCTTCTGATTCGAAGTCAGACGCCTTATCCATTGGGCCACAGGGCCTTAAATAAAATTTTATTTTAATAAACTTTACAAAACCACGAAAAAAATCTTAAGAAATTCACACTGATTATTTACTCAAGATTTATGTAAAACTCTGTTAGAAAAATCAAAATCTTGCTATTAATTTTAATAGAAATTCAAATCATTTCCAATCGTCTTTTGCCAAAGATTATCAAATGATTTGTAGATGAGATTCTATATGAAAAATTTGAAAACCGTTCTTCATCATGCACTTGAAAATCGCCGAATCAACATGATTCTCAAAAATATTTATTAGAAAAAAAATACGACCCTGGCAGGACTCGAACCTGCAATCTTCTGATTCGAAGTCAGACGCCTTATCCATTGGGCCACAGGGCCTTAAATAAAATTTTATTTTAATAAACTTTACAAAACCACGAAAAAAATCTTAAGAAATTCACACTGATTATTTACTCAAGATTTATGTAAAACTCTGTTAGAAAAATCAAAATCTTGCTATTAATTTTAATAGAAATTCAAATCATTTCCAATCGTCTTTTGCCAAAGATTATCAAATGATTTGTAGATGAGATTCTATATGAAAAATTTGAAAACCGTTCTTCATCATGCACTTGAAAATCGCCGAATCAACATGATTCTCAAAAATATTTATTAGAAAAAAAATACGACCCTGGCAGGACTCGAACCTGCAATCTTCTGATTCGAAGTCAGACGCCTTATCCATTGGGCCACAGGGCCTTAAATAAAATTTTATTTTAATAAACTTTACAAAACCACGAAAAAAATCTTAAGAAATTCACACTGATTATTTACTCAAGATTTATGTAAAACTCTGTTAGAAAATCAAAATCTTGCTATTAATTTTAATAGAAATTCAAATCATTTCCAATCGTCTTTTGCCAAAGATTATCAAATGATTTGTAGATGAGATTCTATATGAAAATTTGAAAACCGTTCTTCATCATGCACTTGAAAATCGCCGAATCAACATGATTCTCAAAAATATTTATTAGAAAAAAAATACGACCCTGGCAGGACTCGAACCTGCAATCTTCTGATTCGAAGTCAGACGCCTTATCCATTGGGCCACAGGGCCTTAAATAAAATTTTATTTTAATAAACTTTACAAAACCACGAAAAAAATCTTAAGAAATTCACACTGATTATTTACTCAAGATTTATGTAAAACTCTGTTAGAAAAATCAAAATCTTGCTATTAATTTTAATAGAAATTCAAATCATTTCCAATCGTCTTTTGCCAAAGATTATCAAATGATTTGTAGATGAGATTCTATATGAAAAATTTGAAAACCGTTCTTCATCATGCACTTGAAAATCGCCGAATCAACATGATTCTCAAAAATATTTATTAGAAAAAAAATACGACCCTGGCAGGACTCGAACCTGCAATCTTCTGATTCGAAGTCAGACGCCTTATCCATTGGGCCACAGGGCCTTAAATAAAATTTTATTTTAATAAACTTTACAAAACCACGAAAAAAATCTTAAGAAATTCACACTGATTATTTACTCAAGATTTATGTAAAACTCTTTAGAAAAATCAAAATCTTGCTATTAATTTTAATAGAAATTCAAATCATTTCCAATCGTCTTTTGCCAAAGATTATCAAATGATTTGTAGATGAGATTCTATATGAAAAATTTGAAAACCGTTCTTCATCATGCACTTGAAAATCGCCGAATCAACATGATTCTCAAAAATATTTATTAGAAAAAAAATACGACCCTGGCAGGACTCGAACCTGCAATCTTCTGATTCGAAGTCAGACGCCTTATCCATTGGGCCACAGGGCCTTAAATAAAATTTTATTTTAATAAACTTTACAAAACCACGAAAAAAATCTTAAGAAATTCACACTGATTATTTACTCAATTTATGTAAAACTCTGTTAGAAAAATCAAAATCTTGCTATTAATTTTAATAGAAATTCAAATCATTTCCAATCGTCTTTTGCCAAAGATTATCAAATGATTTGTAGATGAGATTCTATATGAAAAATTTGAAAACCGTTCTTCATCATGCACTTGAAAATCGCCGAATCA
Source organism: Microvelia longipes (assembly GCA_018340805.1). Taxonomy (NCBI): domain Eukaryota; kingdom Metazoa; phylum Arthropoda; class Insecta; order Hemiptera; family Veliidae; genus Microvelia; species Microvelia longipes. Next base: position 3,020 of record JACMZG010001022.1, on the reverse strand, counting down.
ACATGATTCTCAAAAATATTTATTAGAAAAAAATACGACCCTGGCAGGACTCGAACCTGCAATCTTCTGATTCGAAGTCAGACGCCTTATCCATTGGGCCACAGGGCCTTAAATAAAATTTTATTTTAATAAACTTTACAAAACCACGAAAAAATCTTAAGAAATTCACACTGATTATTTACTCAAGATTTATGTAAAACTCTGTTAGAAAAATCAAAATCTTGCTATTAATTTTAATAGAAATTCAAATCATTTCCAATCGTCTTTTGCCAAAGATTATCAAATGATTTGTAGATGAGATTCTATATGAAAAATTTGAAAACCGTTCTTCATCATGCACTTGAAAATCGCCGAATCAACATGATTCTCAAAAATATTTATTAGAAAAAAAATACGACCCTGGCAGGACTCGAACCTGCAATCTTCTGATTCGAAGTCAGACGCCTTATCCATTGGGCCACAGGGCCTTAAATAAAATTTTATTTTAATAAACTTTACAAAACCACGAAAAAAATCTTAAGAAATTCACACTGATTATTTACTCAAGATTTATGTAAAACTCTGTTAGAAAAATCAAAATCTTGCTATTAATTTTAATAGAAATTCAAATCATTTCCAATCGTCTTTTGCCAAAGATTATCAAATGATTTGTAGATGAGATTCTATATGAAAAATTTGAAAACCGTTCTTCATCATGCACTTGAAAATCGCCGAATCAACATGATTCTCAAAAATATTTATTAAAAAAAAATACGACCCTGGCAGGACTCGAACCTGCAATCTTCTGATTCGAAGTCAGACGCCTTATCCATTGGGCCACAGGGCCTTAAATAAAATTTTATTTTAATAAACTTTACAAAACCACGAAAAAAATCTTAAGAAATTCACACTGATTATTTACTCAAGATTTATGTAAAACTCTGTTAGAAAAATCAAAATCTTGCTATTAATTTTAATAGAAATTCAAATCATTTCCAATCGTCTTTTGCCAAAGATCAAATGATTTGTAGATGAGATTCTATATGAAAATTTGAAAACCGTTCTTCATCATGCACTTGAAAATCGCCGAATCAACATGATTCTCAAAATATTTATTAGAAAAAAATACGACCCTGGCAGGACTCGAACCTGCAATCTTCTGATTCGAAGTCAGACGCCTTATCCATTGGGCCACAGGGCCTTAAATAAAATTTTATTTTAATAAACTTTACAAAACCACGAAAAAAATCTTAAGAAATTCACACTGATTATTTACTCAAGATTTATGTAAAACTCTGTTAGAAAAATCAAAATCTTGCTATTAATTTTAATAGAAATTCAAATCATTTCCAATCGTCTTTTGCCAAAGATTATCAAATGATTTGTAGATGAGATTCTATATGAAAAATTTGAAAACCGTTCTTCATCATGCACTTGAAAATCGCCGAATCAACATGATTCTCAAAAATATTTATTAGAAAAAAAATACGACCCTGGCAGGACTCGAACCTGCAATCTTCTGATTCGAAGTCAGACGCCTTATCCATTGGGCCACAGGGCCTTAAATAAAATTTTATTTTAATAAACTTTACAAAACCACGAAAAAAATCTTAAGAAATTCACACTGATTATTTACTCAAGATTTATGTAAAACTCTGTTAGAAAAATCAAAATCTTGCTATTAATTTTAATAGAAATTCAAATCATTTCCAATCGTCTTTTGCCAAAGATTATCAAATGATTTGTAGATGAGATTCTATATGAAAAATTTGAAAACCGTTCTTCATCATGCACTTGAAAATCGCCGAATCAACATGATTCTCAAAAATATTTATTAGAAAAAAATACGACCCTGGCAGGACTCGAACCTGCAATCTTCTGATTCGAAGTCAGACGCCTTATCCATTGGGCCACAGGGCCTTAAATAAAATTTTATTTTAATAAACTTTACAAAACCACGAAAAAATCTTAAGAAATTCACACTGATTATTTACTCAAGATTTATGTAAAACTCTGTTAGAAAAATCAAAATCTTGCTATTAATTTTAATAGAAATTCAAATCATTTCCAATCGTCTTTTGCCAAAGATTATCAAATGATTTGTAGATGAGATTCTATATGAAAAATTTGAAAACCGTTCTTCATCATGCACTTGAAAATCGCCGAATCAACATGATTCTCAAAATATTTATTAGAAAAAAAATACGACCCTGGCAGGACTCGAACCTGCAATCTTCTGATTCGAAGTCAGACGCCTTATCCATTGGGCCACAGGGCCTTAAATAAATTTTATTTTAATAAACTTTACAAAACCACGAAAAAAATCTTAAGAAATTCACACTGATTATTTACTCAAGATTTATGTAAAACTCTGTTAGAAAAATCAAAATCTTGCTATTAATTTTAATAGAAATTCAAATCATTTCCAATCGTCTTTTGCCAAAGATTATCAAATGATTTGTAGATGAGATTCTATATGAAAAATTTGAAAACCGTTCTTCATCATGCACTTGAAAATCGCCGAATCAACATGATTCTCAAAATATTTATTAGAAAAAAAAATACGACCCTGGCAGGACTCGAACCTGCAATCTTCTGATTCGAAGTCAGACGCCTTATCCATTGGGCCACAGGGCCTTAAATAAAATTTTATTTTAATAACTTTACAAAACCACGAAAAAAATCTTAAGAAATTCACACTGATTATTTACTCAAGATTTATGTAAAACTCTGTTAGAAAAATCAAAATCTTGCTATTAATTTTAATAGAAATTCAAATCATTTCCAATCGTCTTTTGCCAAAGATTATCAAATGATTTGTAGATGAGATTCTATATGAAAAATTTGAAAACCGTTCTTCATCATGCACTTGAAAATCGCCGAATCAACATGATTCTCAAAAAATATTTATTAGAAAAAAAATACGACCCTGGCAGGACTCGAACCTGCAATCTTCTGATTCGAAGTCAGACGCCTTATCCATGGCCACAGGGCCTTAAATAAAAATTTATTTTTAATAAACTTTACAAACACGAAAAAAT
>JACMZG010001021.1:0-12930 GCA_018340805.1 Microvelia longipes | reverse complement strand
AGTTCCCCGAAGCACGATGTGGCAACCCCGCTATCCTGGACGACATGTCTTTAGACCGGAGGCTTTGCGTCCTGGCCTTTCAACCAGTTTGCCAAATGACTACATAAAGGGTCATGATGTCGCGTTTGGCGACAACCCATCATGGCTATTTTTGATTAAATAATTAAAGTGTAAAGTCTTTACAGCTTGACCTCATCGGAGTAGCAAAACCTTAAACTGTTTGTTTTTAAAATGGTGGTAACTGACGCCGCTGTACAAATGTCGTCGAAAGGTCGACAAGATGCAAAAAAGTCACATTTTCATCAAATGAAGAACGCCCCCCGCCAGCCGGCTGAACGGGGCGTGCGCTGCGAACAGGCAGGACGAATCAGTGCGAGCGCGGGGGCGTTTCGCCGGATGTACCTGCGGGCAGAGGGGCGAGCCGCTGCTCCAAGCTGCTGTCGATGGCGCCTGCCGAGTGAATACCGCCAGCCGCTCGTCCAGGCTGCGTGAAAGCCCGGCCAGCAGCCGCTCTCCTGGGCCAGCCTGGAAGGCGTGGACGGGACACTCCAGCGCGAGTCGTGATGCGCGCTGACGTTGCGGTTATGTCCCCGCCACCTGCTCTGCTGCTCCGCCGCGGTCGCATCTGGGTCGCCATTCGCTGACGTGCTGAACGAGAGAGGGGATAGGTTGACGAGAGGGAGAAGATCCTGGCCCGCCTCTCGACTGGCTGACGCTGCTCTCCGCATCCCCCGCTTGCGCTGGCCGTCCATGGCGCTGGCGGCGGTCACCGCCGCTTGCAGTGGCATGGTGCCTCTGGATTCTCCTCGTGGACTGGCGGTGCGACTGGCCAGCTGCGCACCTCGTCGGCCACCACGGCAAATCCCCGCGGTCCCTGCCTCGCGCGCGGGCCGCCTCGATGCGCGGCGTTGAGGGCCAGCAGGTTGTCCTGTTCCGAGTGGCGCGATGACCGCCGTCACCTCGCTTATCTGCATCACCCCCTCCTTGAGCTGTTGACCTGCCAGGTGGCCTCTCCACCTCCGTGGCCAGCGCCTGAATCCGTGCACGCGGCATGCACTCCCGGTTGCCGAGCCAGGTTCGCTGGTGGCGTCCCTGGGTGTCGCGGCGGTTTTCTCGGCGTGGCCCGCCACGTCGGAGATGGTGGCGCTCATCTCGTTCATGGCGGTGGCGAGCCTGGCCAGCATCCCGCTGGCTGTTGACCGCTTGGTTGTCTGCCGCGGAGGCGGCGATGCGCAGGGCGGCATCCGCCACGTTGCGGCCCCCGGCTTGCCTCCAGCAGGCACAGCGGAGATTGCGTCGACCCTGGTTGTGCAAGCTGGCGACCGGCCCCCAGCTCATCCTTGCCGTGTACCGGAGCTCACTCACCAGATCGGCCGGCGGCCACCTGCTGCATGGCCCGGTTGATCTCGGCCAGCGGATTGACGAGGAGCGGCTGATGGCAAAGCCCAGCAGCCCCATCAGCAGGGTCACACAAGGTCGCCCCCCAAATCAGCTGATACTGGACCAGATGGGGCCGTGGATTCCTGCGCAGCACGCCGGAGCCGAGATCCACCCCAGGCTGACATTAACCGGCCCACCAGCGAATCTTCTGGGCCGCCTCGCGGAGGGGAGATCCATTATTCCACCGGCCGCTGTGGCCCCCCTTGCCGAGATCCACCATCTGCTGCCAGTGGACGCCGGCGGTGGCGGTGCCGCTCTCGCCCATCTCCTGGCCGACCAGCTCGGGTCTGACGGGGTGCACCACCATGCGGCGGTTCTCGTCCAGCACGAACAGGTAGTTGTCGCCGTCAAAGCGCATGCTGTTGAGCATGGCCTTGGCTTCGGCCTGGGCCTGGGGGGCGGGCAGGGTGGCCGCCAGCGTCTGGATCCGGCTCATGGCCAGGTCCAGCACGGCCTGCAGCCTGGCTTCCCGTTCACTCATCAGGTTGCGATGCAGGGCACTGACCGAGATGAGCAGCAGTGCGATGAAACCGATCAGCGCCAGTGAGAGCAACAGCATCAATTTGCGGCTCACGGCAATATCACCGAGCTTGAACATAGTCTCTTCCTTAACTTTCCCGTGCGGGTCTGGTGGTGGCCAGTCCGTTGGCTGGCCCTGATTATTTTGTTATTAACATTTAATTAACTTTCAATGGCTTGGGCCCATAAAATCCAATTGAGCATTTGACAATCAGTATAGCCAGCAGCAGAAACCCTCGCTTTTGGTAGCGTGGTTGAGCGCATCCCGGCGCACCATTTGCCGCGTTATTTGCAGAAAATGTGAATGAGTTGGCATTTCACCAAAAAGGAGTGGGCGCCCTCGCGGCGCCCATAACAAGAGGGAAGTTATGAGTTCCATTGCCAGGAATTATCTCAACCAGCTCAACGCCGACTACCTGCAGGTACACAGGCGCAAAGAGGATCTGTTCTGGTCCACCTACATGGGCACCAGCGACGATCAGGCCGGCTTCACCGCCGCTGAGCAAGCCTACAAGGCGTTCTGCGCCGATCCGGCGCGCTTGCCGGTGTTGCGGCAGATGCAGGCCCAGGCCGAGGAGACCGAGCTCAAGCGCGGTCTGGGGGGCTGGATCGCCTTCTTCGAGTGCAACCGTCATCGAGGAATCCTCTAGGCCGCCGCCCTGATGGACGAGCTGGTGGCCGCCGAGGCGGCGCTGTTTGCCCGCCGCCGGGAGCTGAAGCTGACCTTGCTGGACGAGCAGGGCCGGCAGGTGGCCGGCAGCCTGCCCGCCGCCAGCACGGCGCTGGCCGCCAGTAGCGACGAGGCGGTGCGCCAAAGCGCGCTCGCCATGTTCCACACCCTGGAGCGGTGGGTGGTGGACAACGGCTATCTGGCCATCGTCGCGCTGCGCAACCGCTTCGCCCGCGCCATGGGTTATCGCGACTACTTCGACTACAAGGTGCACAAGAACGAGCAGATGAGCCCGGCGCAGCTGTTCGCCATTCTCGACGACTTCATCGCCGGCACCGAGCAGCGGCTGCACCAGAGCCTGGCCGAGCTGAAAGCGGCCAAGGGGGAGGCGGCCCTGCTGCCCCACAACCTGCGCTACAGCGTGAGTGGCGACGTGACCCGCCAGCTCGACCCTTACGTACCCTTCTCGCGGGCGCTGCAGGATTGGGTCGAGAGCTTTCGCCGGCTCGGCATCCAGTACCGCGGTGCCACCCTCACCCTGGATCTGCTGACCCGGGAGGGGAAATACGAGAACGGCTTCTGCCACGGCCCGGTGCCGAGCTTCTGGCAGGAGGGGGAGTGGGTGCCGGCGGTGGTCAACTTCACCAGCCTGGCCAACCCGGCCCAGGTGGGCAGCGGCTGGAGCGGGCTCAACACCCTGTTCCACGAGGGCGGCCACGCGGCGCACTTTGCCAATGTCACCGGCAACGCCCCCTGCTTCTCCCAGGAGTTCCCGCCCACCTCCATGGCCTACGCCGAGACCCAGTCGATGTTCTGCGACAGCCTGCTGGACGATGCGGACTGGCTCAACGCTACGCCAGAAAACGCGGCGGGGGAGCCGATCCCCGATACGCTGATCAAGGCGATGATCGAGGCGCGCCAGCCGTTTCGCGCCTTCAACGAGCGCCAGATCGCGCTGGTGGCCTACTTCGAGCGGGATCTCTACGCCATGGACGAGGCGGAACGCACCCCGGCCGCCGTGCTGGCCCTGGCCCGCCGTTGGGAGCGCAAGATCCTGGGGGTGGAGAGCCCGCGCCCGCTGCTGGCGATCCCGCACCTGCTTAATCAAGAGTCGGCCTGTGCCTATCACGGCTATCTGCTGGCGCTGATGGCGGTGGAGCAGACCCGCGCCTACTTCCTCAAACGCGACGGCTACCTCACCGACAACCCGCGCATCGGGCCGGATCTGGCCGCCCACTACTGGGGGCCGGGCAACGGCATGACCCACGACGAGACGCTGCAAAGCCTGACCGGCAAGGGCTTCAGCGCGGGGCCGCTGGCCCGGGCCTGCAACCAGAGCGTGGCCGAGGCATGGCAGCAGGCAGAAGCCTGCATGGCGGCGGCCCGCCAGCGTCCGCCGGTCGGCGAGTGAGCCGCTCAATGCCCGCATCCGGGTGGTTCACGGCGACCAGCTTATCGCCGACAATAGTGGTTCCGAAGCGGCCATGCTGGCCGATTTCGAGCGCTGGATCCGCGACCACTACCAGGAGACGGTGACCAGCCACTGAGCCAACCGTGAACATGCGTTATGTCAGAACCCCCTGCCGCGCAGGGGTCTGGTGTTTCATGGGAAGGAGTCGAGGGTGGGAACAACAGCGCGTGTGGCGGTGGCCTTCTCCACGCTGCTGCTGACGGGTGGCCGGCGCAGCCGGCCCGGGCACTGCAGGCGCTGACCGAGCAGATGCCCCTTAAACATCAGCTGCCGGTCAGCCGGTGAGCGGTTTCTCGGTGGATCTGCTGCATGCCCTGCTGGCGCGCAGCGGCCTGGCGCTGCGCGGTGACATCCAGCTGCAGCCCTGGGCGCGGGCCTATCAGAATGCCCGCTATCAGGCGGGCAGCATCCTCTTCTCGGTGGCGCGTACCCCGGAGCGGGAGCAGCAGTTCCAGTGGGTGGGGCCGGTCGGGCCGCGCACCATCAGGGTGTGGCGGCTGAGCTCGCGCACCGACATCCAGCCCCGCAGCCTGCAGGAGGCTAGCCACTACCGGATCGCCGTGGTGCGCAATTCGGCCTCGGCCCAGCAGCTGATCCGCCAGGGGCTGGCGCCGGTCAGCGTCAACAGCGAGGAGGACAAGTTTCGCATTGCTGCTGCGCGCCGGGTGGAGCTGGTGACGGCGCTGGATCTGGGGGCCGCCTTTCACATGCACCAGCTGGGGCACGGCTTGGATGCGCTCACCCCGCTGTTCGTCTATGACGATGGCGAACAGTACTACTTCGCCCTCAACCTGGCGACGGAGCCGGCCAAGGTGCAGGCCCTGCAGCGGGCCCTCGACCAGATGCGCCAGGATGGCTCGCTGGAGGCGCTGCACCGGCGCTGGCTCAACCTGCATGCAGTGCCGCCCGCCCCGGCCAGCGGGGCGACTCCCTCCTGATGGCGGCCCGGGCTCAGCCCTGGATCTTCAGCACGCTGACCGGTTTGTCCTTGAGCGCCACCAGCAGCTGGCGGCCCGGCAGCTTGTGGCCGTCGATCATGATGGAGCTGTGGCCGAAGTTGGCCACCAGCCGGCTGCCGTCGGAGAAGCGGGTCTCCTGCACCCGGCCCACCCCGTCACGCCAGCGAAAGCCCACCAGTGCCTTGTCCCACAGCGCCTCGTGCAGCGGGCCGAACTGGCTGTCTAGCCTCACCAGCTCCGGCAGGCGGCTGTCCAGCGTGCTGCGAACTCAGGTTGACAGCGGCGGCGTGTTGAGAGCAGGCGAGCAGGGCGCGCTCCTCCTTGATGCCCGGGAATTTCAGGTTGTCCAGCACCAGTGGTGGCTGTTGAGCACGGAGTCGTGGAACACCGCCTGATAGAGGGGAAGCCGATCCGCCGGGTTGAACACCGTCTTCAGGTAGCGCGGCTTGAGCCGGGCAGGCTGGAAGAAGACCTGCGGCGCCTCGTCCGGCCACCACTTGCCAAGGTAGTAGGGGACTTGGCCTGCTTGCGCATGGCGGCATCGGTCCAGCCAAAGCCCCAGCTCTGGATGCCGTGGGCAAACAGCAGCGGCTTGCTGGTGAGGGCGTTGCCATCCTCCGAGCCCAGCACCAGCCCGAGCCGCTCTCCCACCCAGCTCATGCGGGCGTTGCGGTCGGCGATCATCGCCTGGCTGCCCTGCTGGTGGGCCGGGTTGTAATCGTTGGAGGCCATGGCGGTGCCGTCCACGTCGAGGAACAGGCTGTTGATGCCGCTGGCCTTGGCCAGCTCGCTCATGCGGCTCTTGGCAAACGGCAGGGTGCAGCCCGGGTTGAGGTAGACCCCCTCGCCATCAAAGCCCGGCTTGGGCTTGCCGTTGGCCTCGACGATGGCGCAGCGCTTGCCGATCTCCGGCGGCAGCTGGGCGGTGAGCCAGCTGTCGTTGGTGCCGGGCGCGATGGCGGTATCGTAGGAGTCATAGCTGCCCACCAGATAGCCCTGGCGCTGGGCGGCGGTGAGGGCATAGCCCTGCTGCAGGGCCGCCGTCCACTGCGGGGTGCCGAGCCACAGCTTGCGCAGTCCCGCCTGCTGCAGCGCCTCGATCACCGGCAGCGACAGCCCCTGGCCCCAGCGCTCCTGCGCCACCAGTTGTTCGCCGAACTGGCTCTTGACCCACTGCTGGCGCAGGGCCAGTACCTTGCTCTGGGCCTGCGGGCCCTGCTGGGCAGGCAGCGGCAGCTGGTCGGCAATCAGCCGGTTGAGACCCGCCATGATCAACGCCTGCTGCCAGGGTTCTGGCGCCTTGGCGGCCAGCGCCTCCCGCTCCTCGCTGTTGAAGCCTTGCAGCCACTCCGGCTTTTGCCGGAGCTTGGCCTGCAGCGCGGGCCACGCCGTCACATCTTGCCGATCGAGCAGGGCATCGCCCCACAGGTAGACATGGCTGGCGCCGATCAGCCGCCGCCCGGCGGGAATGCGGGCGACCTTGTCGCCAGAGACTGTCCAGGCCCCCTCGCTCTGCAGCCTACGCCCGGTAGCGCGGGCGCGGCCAGCCAGTCATCCCCACGTTCAGCCGCACCACCATAAGCGCCTGCTGGTTGAAGCTGCTGAATTCATGGCTGGCCTCAGTTCAGCCGGCCTCCCTGGCGGCTGAAGCGAAGCCGGTTGTCGTAGGGGGTCTGCAGGATCCAGCTGTAGGTCTGCTTGCCGGCATCCTGGCTCCAGAGCGGCAGCTTGAGGTCGTAATGGGTGTTGAGCTCGGCCAGCTCGTCGCCGACATAGCCGAGCCAGTCGCTGTCGCGCACTGAGAAGCGGCTGCCCTCGCCGAAGGCCAGGGAGAGGTGGGTCTGGTTTTTCGGCAGGCTGAACCAGGCCAGCTGACGGGGACTGTCGCTGACCAGCGTCAGCAAGAGGTCGTCGCCATCCAGCTTGACCTCCACCCTGGCGTCTTGGGCGGGCCAGTGCCAGCTGGCCTGTTGCTCCCCTTGTTGCAACTGATCGACCTGGCGGGCGGGCTGGCCCGCGCTGACCGGGATCTGGTTGACCGAGATGGCCAGGGTATCGGGATCGATGCGGTAACGCTGGGTCTCGCCCTGCAGTGTCAGGGGGGCGGCGGCCAGCGGCGCCGCCAGCAGTGAAATCAACAGCCAGCCCAGTGCTGCGCCCGTATCGGCAAACCGTTCATGCAACATCCTTGACCTGATTGATGCCATCAGGGTACGCCGACGCCCGCCCCCCGGTACAGCCAAATCTGCTTAACCCATATGGGGTGAATGGCCTCATTCCAGCCCTTTTGGGGGCCATTTTCATGCGGCAAAAAAGCATCATTCGAACCCTCTCTCAGCCCCCGCCAGCACTGACTTGCGCGACTCATCCTGCGGGTTGAACCTCCGCCCCATTTTTTCGACGCCCCATATAGGGGGGTGCCAGCCTGCTCGGCGGTTTCTAGCATGCCTGCTCACTTTGAACGCAATTCATTGTTTTATAAGATTGTTTTTGGCTGGAGTATCAGTATGAAGAGAGCGAAATGGAAGCCTTGGCTGGGGTTGTGCGCCCTCTTGGCCGGGGTGATCGGCTGGTACCTGTGGCCGCACGCGGTGGCGCCCGATCAGGCGGCAGGGGATGAGGAGCGCGCGGCGGATAGCGGCCCGCTGGCGGAACTCACGCCGCTCGCCGCCATGCCTGCGCCTGTGCTCAAGCCGGCGCCGGTCGCGGCCCCTGCCAAGCCGGATCGGCTGCGGGAAGATGGCAGCCAGCAGCTGGAGACCCCCTGGCAGGCGGCCGAGGTGGATGCCGACTTTCCGCTGGCGGAGCCCGGCGATGCGGTCGAGCAGCCTCAGCCGATCGCCCTGCAGGGCAGCGATCTGGAGCGGGCCCAGGTGGGTGACAGCGTGGCCCTGCCAATGCCGGACGGCAGCACCCTGCAGGCCAGGGTGACCAAGGTCGAACTGCAGCGGGGCGGGGAGCGCAACTGGCAGGGGGAAATTCGGGTCGACGGTGACAGCTATCCGGTCAATTTCACCGTCGGCAAGCAAGCGACTTTCGGGTTCATCGGCACGCCGCAACGGCAGTTACTCGCGTCGAGACCCTGGGAGGCAAGGGCTGGGTTTACAAGAACCCGCCGCTGGATCTGGGTCATGGCGGCGATGACGCCCTGATCCCGACTCACCAATAACAACAGAAAAGGAAGATCACATGCAGAAAACCACCTTGGGGATCATGATTGCGGGGTTGCTCGGGGCGACCCCCGTGCTGGCGGAAACCATCGACCTGATGGTGTTGCACAGTCCGGGGCTGGCGGCCCGCTATCAGGGGGACGCCCAGACCCGGATCCAGCACATGATCAACGTCACCAACCAGATCTATGCCGCCAGCGGCCTGGATCTGACGGTGCGGGCCGTGCACGACCAGCAGGTCAATTACCCGGATGGCGGCACCGACAAATCCGCGCTCAACGCGGTGACCTACCAGCAGGATCCGGCCTTCAAGCAGGTACCGACCCTGCGCACCCGTTATGGCGCCGACATGGTGGTGCTGATGCGCCCCCAGACCGGTGATCACGGCAGCTGCGGGCTGGCCTGGGTTGGTGGTTCCGCGACCTATACCGATGGCAGCAAGGCGTATGCCGACGGGGATGTCTCCCAGGATGCCGGCAGCATGTTCAGCCATGTCACGGCCACCGGCTGTGGCGACGTGGTGCTGGCGCACGAGCTGGGCCACAACATGGGGCTCAACCACTCCCGCCTGCAAGATGGCACGGGGGGCACTTATCACTATGCGTTGGGGCACGGGGTGCGGGGTTCCTTCGCCACCGTGATGGCTTATCCCTCCAGCTTCGGGGTCTACAGCCACGAGTACAAGTTCTCCAGCCCTGACCTGATCTGCAAGGGGCAGCCGTGCGGCGTGGATTACCGGGATCAGGCCAACGGTGCCGATGCGGTGCGGGACGCTGGAGTGACGGACGCCCGCAATCGCCTTCTATCCCACCATGGTGTCGGAAGCGCTGCCGGATCTGGGCGAGCTGGAACGCTCCCTCGAGACCCGGCGCCAGGACTTGGCGGCGGCTCAGGAGCACTACAGCCAGCAGGTGGCGGCCAGAACCGCCCTGCAGGATCGCCAGCAGACGCTCAAGGGCAACTTTGATCGCTACCAGCGCGAGCTGAGCCAGCTGAACCAGCGCAACCGCCAGACGGTGCAGGACATCAACCGGCTGGTGCGCGAGCACAACAGCTACAACGGCAGCTACGGCCCGGAAGAGTATCGCCGGATCCGCGCCATCCAGGCGAACCTGAGCGCCCGCATCGATCAGCTGCACGATGAGAACAACACCATCATTCGCCAGTCCAACGAGATCAGCCAGCGCTACCAGGCCGAGGTGAACGAGTACAACGGCAGCTGGGATCGCTACAACCAGCTGGTGGCGGCGGTGAAGAGCGCGCGATGGCAAGGTGGACGAGGCGCGCCGCGAGCTGGAGCTGGCCGAGCACAGGTATCAGCTCGCTGGCCCGCCAGCCGCCAGACGCAGCCGGCTGATGCAACAAAGGGCCCGGCAACACGGGCGCCCTATGTCTTCTGTCAGAGCGACCGACCGGCAAAGCCCGGCCGGCTCCTCCTTTTGCTGGTGGCGTCAGTCAGCCCGTTTAGGCTGCAGGGTTTCGATATCGCGACAGCTGGGCGAGGCGCCTGCACTGCCGGCTGCCATGCTGGGATCGCGTCCCGCCGCATTGTCGGCCGGGGTCAGCCCCACCTTTTGTGGGGGGCACCCGGATCAGCTCCTGATTCTCGTACAGTGTGCCGTCGGGTTGCGCAAGGCCCCAGGTCGATGCGTAGCAAGGCCCGGATCAGCTGGAGTGTGGGCATTACACCATGGGCCCCCGGCACCGGTTTCACCGACGATGGGCACCTGAGGTGCGTATCTGGGAAGCGAGCCTTCCGAGTAGCTGCCCGCATTGACCAGCACCACCGAGGGTTTGGTCCACTGGCGGGTGGCGGCGTCCGTCTCCCCCTTGCCAAGGCGTGGCCAGCTGCGGGCCATGCCCTGGGCGCTGCCGCTGCCGGTCAGGAACTCCACCAGGGTGTTGGCCAGATAGCCCCCCTTGTTGAAGCGCACGTCGACGATCAGCGCCTCGCGGTTGCGCTGGCGACCGAGGGCGTCGGCCACCACCTCCTCATAGACGGCGCTGCTCATCTCCGGCAGGTAGACATAGCCGACCCGCCCCTGACTCAACTGCTCCACCTGGCTGCGGCGCTTGGCGATCCAGCCGTCGAGCTGCAACTGATACTCCTGCTGCAGGTCGATGGCGGTGACTTCCAGCTGGCTGGGCTCCTTGGCTCCCTTGGGCAGCACAGTGAGCGCCAGTCGCTGGCCGGCCTGGTGGTTGAGCAGGGCATCCAGTTCGTTGAGGCTGTGCAGCTCGGTGCCGTTGACGGCCAGCAGGCGGGCGCCTGGCGCCAGATCCGTCTCCTGCTCCAGCGGGCCGCCGGCCAGCAGGGCGTCGAGCTCGACCGCCCCCTGTCGCTCGCGCCAGTAACCACCGAGGCTGGCGGTCTCGTCCGGCATGCGCAGGGAGGGGGCCGGACCGCTGCCCCAGGTGTGGGAGACATTGAGCTCGCCGGCCAGCTCCGCCAGCAGGTTGCCGAAGTCACGATCGTTGCTGATGCCGGGCAACAGGCGACGATAGGCGGCCACATAGCCGTCCCAGTCCACCCCGTTCATGTCGGCCCGGTAGAACTCGTCCCGGGTGAGGCGGGTGATCTGGTCGAAGGCCGGCGGCTCATCCGATCCTCCTCCAGCTGGCGGTGATCAGCAGATTGAAGGGGTGGCTGCTGGCCTCGCCGGAGCGGGTATCGATGAGGGCGATTTCCCCCTCCCCACCAGAGTGGCGAGGCTGGCATCCTGGTTGAGGCTGGCCAGCGCCGGCCCCGGCTGCTCGGCAAACAGCAGCTTGGTTTCCCCCTTGCGCAGATCCTGGGCGTAGCCCTTGATCTCGCTCTCGCCGTTGGCATCCATCACCTCCACCAATAGATCAGATGATCGTCGACGATGCGACTGGCGAGGATGGGGCCCTCTGGCTGCAGCTGGAGCGCCTCCCGGTGTGCCAGCCGGTCAGCTTCGAAACCGTAACCGGCCTTGGGCGGCGCCTGTTCGGCGATGAAGTCGCTCTTGGCGGCGCGGCTGCTGTAGAGGCCGAGCAGGCTGCCGCCGAGGGGCTCGCCATCGGCGCCCAGTACCCCGTACTTGGTGGATTGCCAGTAGAGGATGCCGCCGTCCTGACTCCAGGCAGGCTCGCCATCCCGATAGCCGTTGAGGCTGACATTGACCGGCTTGGCCTTGGCATCCCGGGTATCGATGACGGCGATCTCCTGCTGGGCGGAGTCGGGCTGGATGGTCGCGCCAGGTGACGTAATCGGGGGCAAAGGCCAGCTCCACCGCGTGACGGTGAGTGAGCGAGATGCGCCTCACAGTTCCTCACCTGCTCTGCGTTCATGTCATCCGTACGCAGATCTCAGCAGCTGTTGCCTGGCCGTTCCACACGAAGCGACTGGGTTTTGGCAGTCGGGGATGAGGGTCCGATTAACACGCTCATGGCGGGCCCGGATGGCTCCACAGTTGTCTCCTCGGTCAGGGTCCGTCTGTCGCTCACACTTGTCCAGTGTGGCCTCCTTCGAAAGTCGCCCTCACTACATTAGTCAGCCTCGCCGCTCTCCCTCGGATGATTGTAGATGAGCTCTCTGCTCTTATCCAATTAGTCGCGGTGCCGACTCTCCTGTTGTAGGCGTGTGAGCTGGCGTACCCGCTCGCGCGGTATCGACGCGTAGAACACTCCCCCTGGTATGACTCACGATTCACCTTCCCGTCTGCGGCGATCTGCCTCGTCGACGGGGCCGGTTGCCAGCTGCTGCTCGGCCGTACCTTGCGACACCGCCTGGATGCAGCTTGCGGGTGTCGCTGCCGGCATCGAGGCGGTAGAGCTCCCCCTGCCAGGACCAGACCAGATCCCCCTGGCGGGAGGCAGAGAGGCCGCGCACCGGATGGCCCTTGAAGTGGGTGAGCTGGCGATCCTGGCCGCTGGCCAGATCCCGTTGCCAGACGTTGAAATCGCCGCTGCGCTCGCTCAGGTAGTAGAGCTGCTTGCCCTGCTCGTCCCAGACCGGATCGCTGGCGGCCACCCTGTCTTCGGTCAGCTGGCGATGCTGTTTGCCGTCGAACAGCCACAGACGGGAAGACGGCGAAACGAGATGCTGGTGCTTTGCGAAAAACGCCTGAGTCCATCCCGCATCTGGCTTAGAGCCAGCTGTATTGCCGTTGGGCGGCCTGCGGGCAAGGGCTGGGGGTCACGCGCCGCCGCCGGCAACCGGCGTCCAGTAGAGGTTGCCGGCCTGATAGCCTTCCGCCACGAAGTGATCGGCGTCGGGGTCGGTCAGGCGTTGGCTGCTCAGCAACAGCTGCTTGCCGTCAGCGCTGAAGGCCTGGGGCAGATCGGGGCGCGAATCGCGGGTCAGCCGCACCATCTCGCCGCCGTGGCTCGGCACCACGAACACGTCCTCGTTGCCGTAGAGGTTGGCGGCAAAGGCTATGAGCTTGCCATCCGGCGACCAGAGCGGGCGCTGGCTCAGGTAGTTGCCGTCGGTGAGGGGCACGGCGGGGCCGCCATCCCCCGCGCTCAGGTAGACGCGGCCCTGCCAGGTGAAGGCAAGCTGCTTGCCGTCGGGGGAGAGGGCGGGCTCGCGCAGCCAGAGCGGCTCGGCCGCCTGCAGGGAGGACAGAGCAGCCCAGAGCAGCAGAGAGTCGTTATCGGCATCGTTGAGTTCCTGAGAGTGAAAAGCTTATCTCCCCCCATGCCCGCCCGACTATCCGAGATAGGGGGGTTTCGGTT
>JACMZG010001020.1:15113-27982 GCA_018340805.1 Microvelia longipes | reverse complement strand
ACATATTAATTGAAATGTGTGTGTATTGATAAATTTTTTATGGTTTATTACATATACATATTAATTGAAATGTGTATATATTTGATAATTATATAGTTTATTACATATTAATTGAAATGTGTGTGTATTTGAAATTTTTTATGGTTTATTACATATTAATTGATTGTGTGTATTGATAAATTTTTAAGTTTATTACATTAATTGATATGTGTGTGTATGTATTTGATAAATTTTATGGTTTATTACATATTAATTGATATATGTGTGTGTATTTGATAAATTTTATGGTTTATTACATATTATTGAATGTGTGTATTGATAAATTTTTTATGGTTTATTACATATTACATATTTAATTATGTGTATATATTTGATAAATTCATATAGTTTATTACATATTAATTGATGTGTGTGTATTGATAAATTTTATGATATTATTGAAATGTGTATATATTTGATAAATTCATATAGTTTATTACATATTAATTAATTGTGTGTGTGTATTTGATAAATTTTTATGGTTTATTACATATTTATTGAAATGTGTGTGTATTTGATAAATTTTTTTTTATTACATATTAATTGATATGTGTGTATTTGATAATTTTTATGGTTTATTACATATTAATTTATGTGTATGTATTTGATAAATTTATGTATGTGTGTGTATGTATTTGATAAATTTTATGGTTTATTACATATTTATTGAAATGTGTGTGTATTGATAAATTTTTATGGTTTATTATTACATATTAATTGAAATGTGTATATATTTGATAAATTTTATAGTTTATTACATATTAATTGAAATGTGTGTGTATTTGATAAATTTTTTGGTTTATTACATATTAATTGTGTGTATTTGATAATTTTTATGGTTTATTACATATAATTGATATGTGTGTGTATGTATTTGATAAATTTTTTATTACATATTAATTGATATGTGTGTGTATGTATTTGATAAATTTTTATGGTTTATTACATATTAATTGAAATGTGTGTGTATTGATAAATTTTTATGGTTTATTACATATTACATATTAATATGTGTATTATTTGGTTTATTACATATTAATTGTGTGTATTTGATAAATTTTTATGTTTATTACATATTAATTGAAATGTGTGTGTATTTGATAAATTTTATGGTTTATTACATATTAATTAATTGAAATGTGTATGTATTTGATAAATTTATATAGTTTATTACATATTAATTGAAATGTGTGTGTATTTGATAAATTTTTATGGTTTATTACATATTAATTGATATGTGTGTATTGATAAATTTTTATGGTTTATTACATATTAATTGATATGTGTGTGTATGTATTTGATAAATTTTTTATGGTTTATTACATATTAATTGTGTGTGTGTATGTATTGATAAATTATGTTTATTACATATTTATTGAAATGTGTGTATTGATAAATTTTTATGTTTATTACATATTACATATTAATGAAATGTGTATATATTTGTATTTATTACATATTATTGTGTGTATTTGATAAATTTTTATGTTTATTACATATTAATTGAAATGTGTGTGTATTTGATAAAATTTATGGTTTATTACATATTAATTAAAATGTGTATATATTTGATAAATTCATATAGTTTATTACATATTAATTGAAATGTGTGTGTATTTGATAAATTTTTATGGTTTATTACATATTAATTGAATGTGTGTATTTGATAAATTATATTTATTACATATTAATTGAAATGTGTATGTATTGGTTTATTACATATTAATTGAAATGTGTGTGTATTTGATAAAATTTTATGGTTTATTACATATTAATTGATATGTGTGTGTATGTATTTGATAAATTTTTATGGTTTATTACATATTAATTGAATATGTGTGTGTATTTATTTGATAAATTTTATGGTTTATTACATATTAATTGAAATGTTGTATGTATTGATAAATTTTTTATGGTTTATTACATATTATTAATTGAAATGTGTATTTGATAAATTTATAGTTTATTACATATTAATTGAAATGTGTGTGTATTGATAAATTTTTATGGTTTATTACATATTAATTGAAATGTGTATATATTTGATAATTTATATGTTTATTACATATTAATTGTGTGTGTATTGATAAATTTTTATGTTTATTACATATTAATATTAATTGAAATGTGTATTTGATAAATTATATAGTTTATTACATATTAATTGAAATGTGTGTGTATTTGATAAATTTTTTATGTTTATTACATATTAATTGAAATGTGTGTGTATTGATAAATTTATGGTTTATTACATATTAATTAATTGTGTATATATTTGATAAATTATATAGTTTATTACATATTAATTGAAATGTGTGTGTATTTGATAAATTTTTATGGTTTATTACATATTAATTTATGTGTGTATTTGATAATTATTACATATTAATTGATATGTGTGTGTATATTTGATAAATTTTTATGGTTTATTACATATTAATTGATATGTGTGTGTATGTATTTGATAAATTTTTATGGTTTATTACATATTTATTGAAATGTGTGTGTATTGATAAATTTTTATGGTTTATTACATTACATATTAATTTGTGTATATATTTGATAAATTTATATAGTTTATTACATATTAATTGATGTGTTATTTGATAAATTTTTATGTTTATTACATATTAATTGAAATGTGTGTGTATTTGATAAATTTTATGGTTTATTACATATTACATTGAAATGTGTATATATTTGATAATTTATAGTTTATTACATATTAATTGAAATGTGTGTGTATTTGATAAATTTTTTATGGTTTATTACATATTAATTGAAATGTGATTTGATAAATTGTTTATTACATATTAATTGAAATGTATGTATTTGATAAATTTTTATGTTTATTACATATTAATTGAAATGTGTGTATTTGATAAATTTTATGGTTTATTACATATTAATTGATATGTGTGTGTATTATTGATAATTTTTATGGTTTATTACATATTAATTGATGTGTGTGTATTTGATAAATTTTTTATGGTTTATTACATATTAATTGAAATGTTGTGTATTGATAAATTTTATGGTTTATTTACATATTAATTGAAATGTGTATATATTGATAAATTCATATAGTTTATTACATATTATGTGTGTGTATTTGATAAATTTTTATGGTTTATTACATATTAATTGAAATGTGTATGTATTTGATAAATTTTATAGTTTATTACATATTAATTGATATGTGTGTATTGATAAATTTTTATGTATTACATATTAATTGAAATGTGTTGATAAATTTATGTTTATTACATATTAATTGAATTTGATAAATTTTTATGTTTATTACATATTAATTGAAATGTGTGTGTATTTGTAATTTATTTATTTATTAATATTAATTGAAATGTGTATTTGATAATTTTAGTTTATTACATATTAATTGAAATGTGTGTGTATTTGATAAATTTTTTATGGTTTATTACATATTAATTGATGTGTGTATTTGATAAATTTTTATGGTTTATTACATATTAATTGATATGTGTGTGTATGTATTTGATAAATTTTTATGGTTTATTACATATTAATTGATATATGTGTGTGTATGTATTTGATAAATTTTATGGTTTATTACATATTTATTGAAATGTTGTGTATTGATAAATTTTATGGTTATTACATATTAATTGAATGTGTATATATTTGATAAATTTATATGTTTATTACATATTAATTGAAATGTGTGTGTATTTGATAAATTTTTAAGTTTATTACATATATTGAAATGTGTGTGTATTTGATAAATTTTTGTTTATTACATATTAATTGATATGTGTGTGTATTTGATAAATTTT
Source organism: Microvelia longipes (assembly GCA_018340805.1). Classification (NCBI taxonomy): domain Eukaryota; kingdom Metazoa; phylum Arthropoda; class Insecta; order Hemiptera; family Veliidae; genus Microvelia; species Microvelia longipes. Next base: position 24,131 of record JACMZG010001020.1, on the reverse strand, counting down.
TATGGTTTATTACATATTAATTGATATATGTGTGTGTATTTGATAATTTTTTATGGTTTATTACATATTTATTATGTGTGTATTGATAATTTTTATTTTATTTATTACATATTAATTGAAATGTGTATATATTTGATAAATTATAGTTTATTACATATTAATTGAATGTTGTATTTGATAAATTTTTATTTATTACATATTAATTGAAATGTGTGTGTATTGATAAATTTTATGGTTTATTACATATTAATTGATATGTGTGTATGTATTTGATAAATTTTTATGGTTTATTACATATTAATTTATATGTGTGTGTATTATTTGATAAATTTTTATGTTTATTACATATTAATTGAATGTGTGTGTATTTGATAAATTTTATGGTTTATTACATATTAATTATATTGTGTGTTATTTGATAAATTCATATAGTTTATTACATATTAATTGAAATGTGTGTGTATTTGATAAATTTTTTATGTTTTTACATATTATTGAAATGTGTATATATTTGATAAATTATATAGTTTATTACATATTAATTGTGTGTATTGATAAATTTATGTTTATTACATATTAATTGATGTGTGTGTATTTTGATAAAATTTTATGGTTTATTACATATTAATTGATATGTGTGTATGTATTTGATAAATTTTATGGTTTATTACATATTATTGTGTTGTGTGTTGATAAATTATTACATATTATTGAAATGTGTGTGTATTGATAAATTTTTATGGATATTAATTGAAATGTGTGTATTTGATAAATTTTATAGTTTATTACATATTAATTGATATGTGTGTGTATTTGATAAATTTTTATGGTTTATTACATATTAATTGATGTGTATATATTTGATAAAATTTATAGTTTTTACATATTAATTGTGTGTGTATTGATAAATTTTTATGTTTATTACATATTAATATTATTGTGTGTATATTTGATAAATTTATGGTTTATTACATATTAATTGATGTGTGTGTATTTTGATAAATTTTTATGTTTATTACATATTAATTGAAATGTGTGTGTATTTGATAATTTTATGATTGAAATGTGTATATATTGATAAATTTTTATAGTTTATTACATATTAATTGAAATGTGTGTGTATTTGATAAATTTTTATGGTTATTACATATTAATTGATATGTGTGTATTTGATAATTTTTATGGTTTATTACATATTAATTGATATGTGTGTGTATGTATTTGATAAATTTTATGGTTTATTACATATTAATTGTGTGTGTGTATGTATTTGATAAATTTTTATGGTTTATTACATATTTATTGAAATGTGTGTATTGATAAATTTTATGGTTTATTTTATTACATATTAATTATGTGTGTGTATTTATTTGATAATTTATTTTATTATATTAATGAAATGTGTATATATTTGTTTTATGGTTTATTATTAATTAATTGTGTGTATTTGATAATTTTTATGGTTTATTACATATTAATTGATATGTGTGTATTTGATAATTTTTTATGGTTTATTACATATTAATTTAATATGTGTATTTGATAAATTTATAGTTTATACATATTAATTGAATGTGTGTGTATTTTGATAATTATGTTTATTATATTAATTGATATGTGTGTGTATTTATTTGATAAATTTTTATGGTTTATTACATATTAATTGATATGTGTATGTGTATTTGATAAATTTATGTTTATTACATATTAATTGAAATGTGTGTGTATTGATAAATTTTATATTTATTATTACATTAATTGAAATGTGTATATATTTGATAAATTCATATAGTTTATTACATATTAATTGATGTGTGTGTATTTGATAAATTTTTATGGTTTATTACATATTTATTGAAATGTGTGTGTTGATAAATTTTTGTTTATTACATATTAATTGATATGTGTATTTGATAAATTTTTATGGTTTATTACATATTAATTGATATGTGTGTATTTGATAAATTTTTATGGTTTATTACATATTAATTGATATGTGTGTATTTGATAAATTTTTTATGGTTTATTACATATTAATTGATATGTGTGTGTATTGATAATTTTTTATGTTTATTACATATACATATTAATTGAATGTGTATATATTTGATAAATTCATATAGTTTATTACATATTAATTGATATTTGATAAATTTTTATGGTTTATTACATAATTGAATGTGTGTGTATTTGATATTAATTTTTATGGTTTATTACATATTAATTATGTGTGTATTTATTTGATAAATTTTTTATGGTTTATTACATATTAATTGATATGTGTATGTGTATTTGATAAATTTTTTTATGTTTATTACATATTAATTGAAATGTGTGTGTATTGATAAATTTTGGTTTATTACATATTACATATTAATTGAAATGTGTATATATTTGATAAATTTTCGTTTATTACATATTAATTGATGTGTGTTGTATTTGATAAATTTTTATGGTTATTACATATTAATTGAAATGTGTGTGTTGATAAATTTTTATGTTTATTACATATTAATTATGTGTGTGTATTTGATAAATTTTATGGTTTATTACATATTATTAATTGTGTGTATATATTTGATAAATTTCTTTATTACATATTAATTGATATGTGTGTGTATTTGATAATTTTTATGGTTTATTACATATTTATTGAAATGTGTGTGTATTGATAAATTTTTTTTATTACATATTAATTGATATGTGTATTTTGATAAATTTTTATGGTTTATTACATATTAATTGTATGTGTGTATTGATAAATTTTTATGGTATTAATTGAAATGTGTGTGTATTTATTGATTAATTTATGTTTATTACATATTAATTGAAATGTGTATATATTTGATAAATTTTATGGTTTATTACATTAATAATTGATGTGTGTATTTGATAATTTTTATGGTTTATTACATATTAATTGATATGTGTGTATTTGATAATTTTTTATGTTTATTACATATTAATTAATATGTGTATTGATAAATTTATATAGTTTATTTATTAATTGGAATGTGTGTGTATTTTGATAATTTTTATGGTTTATTACATATTAATTGATATGTGTGTGTGTATTATTTGATAAATTTATGTTTATTACATATTAATTGATATGTATGTGTATTTGATAAATTTTTATGTTTATTACATATTAATTGATGTGTGTGTATTGATAAATTTTTATGGTTTATTACATATTACATATTAATTTGAAATGTGTATATATTTGATAATTTTATAGTTTATTACATATTAATTGATGTGTGTGTATTTGATAAATTTTTATGGTTTATTACATATTAATTGAAATGTGTGTGTATTTGATAAATTTTTTATGTTTATTACATATTAATTGAAATGTGTGTGTATTGATAAATTTTATGGTTTTTACATATTACATATTTAATTGAATGTTGTATATATTTGGTTTATTACATATTAATTGAAATGTGTGTGTATTTGATAAATTTTTTTGTTTATTACATATACATATTAATTGAATGTGTATATATTTGATAAATTTATGGTTTATTACATATTTAATTGATTTGTGTGTATGTTTGTATTTGATGGTTTATTACATATTAATTGATATGTTGTGTGTATAAACATTATAATAATAACTCTATTTATTTTCAGCAATTATCATACAAAACACATATAATAAATGGATAAGACAAAAAGAGGGGTAATGACTGGATGCTAGAATGATTCGTGACAATGAGAGGAGCAGTGAGTGCTAGAAGGAAATGAGCAATGACCAGCGCAGCAATGAGAGCAGTGACTGGAGCAATGAGTGCTAGAATGATTGGAGCAATGAGTGCGAGAATGAGAGGAGCAGCGAGAGGAACCGTGAGTATCTAGTAATTCATTGAATACTTTACTAATAATTATTGAAATAGTTATGGTAATTATCTAATTTATAAAATAGTTTCTTAACAACTATGTAATTTTTATGAAATTTCAACAATATTTAGTCATTTTTCAAATTATTACAACATCTATATAATTTCTAAAATTAACTTAGATATTAGTAAATCATTGTAAATATTTCATGACATCTAGTAAATTTTTAAAAGTTTTATCCGACTTCTAGTAAATATTTAGAAATTTTATGTGACTTCTGGTAAATATTTAGAAACTTTCTATCACTTCTAGTAAATTTTTTATTAATTTTTCCTATGTGATTACTACTGAATTTGAAAATCATTCTGACTTCTAGTAAATATTTATATATTGTATAGACCTCTAGTAATTATTTATAATAATGTATAGACTTCTAGTAAATATTTAAAATAATGTATAGACTTCTAGTAAATATTTATAATATTGTATAGACTTCTAGTAATTTTGATAAATTTTCACATACTACTAATAAAAATTTATATTATTTCCATAACTTTTAAGAATTTTTTATACATTTTCAAATACGTTTAGTAAATATTTTACCGACTGATAATAAATTTCTTAATAATTACTTCAACATCTACCCCTTTTTAAATTATTTCAATAACATGTTGTAAAATCCTATAGTTATCATATACATGAATGAGTGCACGAATGAGAATGACAATGAGAGGGGATAGTTAGTAAGACAGTGAGTGTGACAATGAGAGGAGGATAGTGAGAATGATAGTGAGTAACTAGTAATTCGTTGAATACTTTACTAGTAAATTACTGAAATTTATTCAGTAATTATATATTTTATAAATTAGTTTCTTTACAACTATGTAATTTTTTAAAATTTCATCAATATTTAGTCATTTTTCAAAATGTTACAACAACATGTATATAATTTCTATAAAACTTGATCGATTTCAAGACTATCATTGTAAATATGATTTGACATCTAATAAATGTTTTAAAGTTTTATCCGACTTCTAGTAAGTTTAAGAAATTTTATGTGACTTCTGGTAAATATTTAGAAATTTTCTAGCACTTCTGGTAAATTTTTTATTAATTTTCCCTATGTTTTACGACTGAATTTGTAAATCATTGTGACTTCTAGTAAATATTTATAATATTGTATGGACTTCTAGTAAATAATTATATTATTTCCATCACTTCTAGTAAGTTTTTATACATTTTCACATACTACTAGTAAGTATTTTACTGACTGATAGTAAATTTCTTAATAATTACTTTAACAATTTTTAAATTATTTCAATGGTTATTATTAAAAGTCAATAAAAAGACATTTTAAATTAACAATATTATTAAAATGACATAAAATGACTCAATCTGCTTTCCTCAATTCGATGAATATACTACCATCAATTAAATAATCTGATAACACTTTATTTATCTTCATCAAACTTGGTGATCCTGCTCCCAAATTCATTTCAGGCATCCACAACTTGATTGTACCGAATCTAGCAGTAATTGCATACACTTAATGCATTTTACATTATCATTCAATCTATTCTCATTTTCAAACTGTCGACAATAGGTTACAACATTGAAAACTTTCTGATCAAATAATGATGTATCTGGTATTGGTACTTTGATTTGTTGCATTCTAACTATTTAATTATTTAACTTTTCTGTTTATTTAAATACTATAACGAAAATTTAATTGATCAAATCAAATTACATTAAAAACTTGCTTTGTTATTCTTGCATATGACATGTATTCGTATTGCATTTGTATATTATATTGACTTATATTGAAAGTATACAAATAAAATTGAGCATTTTCCTATGTAAATACATAGGTTGTTAGTTTTTTCTTTCAAATATTATTTGATTTTATTATTTTGAAATGATTCAATATAATTGGTAGTAATGTTGATAGAAATCTACCATCTTGTTCATGCATAAATTTTCTCGTTAATTTTTTTATTCTTACTATTTGTAAGGATAAGTACCGAATTTTGAAATTTTTTCAATGCTTCCTTGTCTGACTTGCTTATAGTTATCTTGCCATTAATAATATTTCTTATAATTTCAACTAAATCGTCAACAACAAAGGTCGGAAATGATTTCAACATATTTCTTCTCAATATTATTGGTGATTTGATTAATACAGTAAAAATATAATACTTCTTTTGAAATTCATTTTATTTAACTATATACATACTAGCTAAATGTTTATAGTGATGTATATTTATCAACCATTTATTTATTTACTACGTACACTTACTTAGTCCATTCAATACATTTGATCAATTTCAATTATAAATGAAAAAATGCTCAATCTATCCAAAATCAGTAACCTATGCCTGAAATGAATTTGGGAGCAGGATCACCAAGTTTGATGAAGATAAATAAAGTGTTATCAGATTATTTAATTGATGGTAGTATATTCATCGAATTGAGGAAAGCAGATTGAGTCATTTTATGTCATTTTAATAAATATTGTTAATTTAAAATGTCTTTTTATTGACTTTTAATAATAACCATTGAAATAATTTAAAAATTGTTAAAGTAATTATTAAGAAATTTACTATCAGTCAGTAAAATACTTACTAGTAGTATGTGAAAATGTATAAAAACTTACTAGAAGTGATGGAAATAATATAATTATTTACTAGAAGTCCATACAATATTATAAATATTTACTAGAAGTCACAATGATTTACAAATTCAGTCGTAAAACATAGGGAAAATTAATAAAAAATTTACCAGAAGTGCTAGAAAATTTCTAAATATTTACCAGAAGTCACATAAAATTTCTTAATACTTACTAGAAGTCGGATAAAACTTTAAAACATTTATTAGATGTCAAATCATATTTACAATGATAGTCTTGAAATCGATCAAGTTTTATAGAAATTATATACATGTTGTTGTAAACATTTTGAAAAATGACTAAATATTGATGAAATTTTAAAAATTACATAGTTGTAAAGAAACTAATTTATAAATATATAATTACTGAATAAATTTCAGTAATTTACTAGTAAAGTATTCAACGAATTACTAGTTACTCACTATCATTCTCACTATCCTCCTCTCATTGTCACACTCACTGTCTTACTAACTATCCCCTCTCATTGTCATTCTCATTCGTGCACTCATTCATGTATATGATAACTATAGGATTTTACAACATGTTATTGAAATAATTTAAAAAGGGGTAGATGTTGAAGTAATTATTAAGAAATTTATTATCAGTCGGTAAAATATTTACTAAACGTATTTGAAAATGTATAAAAAATTCTTAAAAGTTATGGAAATAATATAAATTTTTATTAGTAGTATGTGAAAATTTATCAAAAATTACTAGAAGTCTATACAATATTATAAATATTTACTAGAAGTCTTTAAAATTTACTAGAAGTCTATACATATTATAAATAATTACTAGAGGTTACTAGAAGTCAGAATGATTTTCAAATTCAGTAGTAATCACATAGGAAAAATTAATAAAAAATTTACTAGAAGTGATAGAAAGTTTCTAAATATTTACCAGAAGTCACATAAAATTTCTAAATATTTACTAGAAGTCGGATAAAACTTTTAAAAATTTACTAGATGTCATGAAATATTTACAATGATTTACTAATATCTAAGTTAATTTTTTAGAAATTATATAGATTGTTGTAATAATTTGAAAAATGACTAAATATTGTTGAAATTTCATAAAAATTACATAGTTGTTAAGAAACTATTTTATAAATTAGATAATTACCATAACTATTTCAATAATTATTAGTAAAGTATTCAATGAATTACTAGATACTCACGGTTCCTCTCGCTGCTCCTCTCATTCTCGCACTCATTGCTCCAATCATTCTAGCACTCATTGCTCCATCACTGTCATTGTGCACTCATTGCTCAATTGAGCACTCATGCTCCTCTCATTGTCATACGAATCATTCTAGCATCCAGTCATTACCCCTCTTTTTGTTATCCATTATTATATGTGTTTTGTATGATAATTGCTGAAAATAAATAGAGTTATTATTATAATGTTTTATACACACAAACATATCAATTAATATGTAATAAACCATAAAATTTATCAAATATACACACACATCAATTAATATGTAATAAACATATAATTTATCAAATATACACACAATTAATATTAATATGTAATAAACATAAAATTTATCAAATACACACACATATCAATTAATATGTAATAAAATAAATTTATCAAATATACACATTTCAATTAATATGTAATATGTAATAACCATAAAAATTTATCAAATACACACACATTTCAATTAATATGTAATAAACATAAAAATTTATCAAATACACACACATCAATTAATATGTAATAAACCATAAAAATTATCAAATACACACACATCAATTAATATGTAATAAATATATGAATTTATCAAATACACATTTCAATTAATATTAATATGTAATAAACCATAAAAATTTATCAATACACACACATCAATTAATATGTAATAAATCATAAAAATTTATCAAATACACACACATATCAATTAATATGTAATAAACCATAAAAATTTATCAAATAAATACACACACACATATCAATTAATATGTAATAAACCATAAAAATTATCAAAATACACACACATTTCAATTAATATATAAACTATATAAATTTATCAAATACACATATTAATTAATATGTAATAAAAAAAAATTATCAAATACACACATATCAATTAATATGTAATAAACCATAAAAATTATCAAATACACACATCATAAACCATAAAAATTTATCAAATATACACACATTTCAATTAATATGTAATAAAACATAAAATTATCAAATAAATACACACACATTTCAATTAATATGTAATAACCATAAAATTTATCACACACATATCAATTAATATGTAATAAACCATAAAAATTTATCAAATACACATATGTAATAAACCTTAAAAATTTATCAAATACACACACATTTCAATAATATGTAATAAACCATAAAAAATTTATCAATACACACACACATCAATTAATATGTAATAAACTATATGAATTTATCAAATATATACACATTTCAATTAATAATATGTAATAAATCATAAAAATTTATCAAATACACACATATCAATTAATATG
>JACMZG010001020.1:0-10400 GCA_018340805.1 Microvelia longipes | reverse complement strand
TTTTTTCCGCGTTTTTTTAGCACTTTCCGCTAATTGATCGTGAAATAATAATTTTACGTGGAAATGATTTACCTATTCCTCCTTTAGCATGAGGTGGACAACCGTACTCAAGGATTCCAGACAATCTTAAATCGTGTCCAAATTTTTCCGCGTTTTTTAGCACTTTCCGCTAATTGATCGTGGAAATAATAATTTTACGTGGAAATGATTTACCTATTCCTCCACTAGCATGAGTGGACAACCGTACTCAAAGGATTCCAGACAATCTTAAATCGTGTCCAAATTTTTCCGCGTTTTTTAGCACTTTCCGCTAATTGATCGTGGAAATAATAATTTTACGTGGAAATGATTTACCTATTCCTCCACTAGCATGAGGTGGACAACCGTACTCGAAGGATTCCAGACAATCTTAAATCGTGTCCAAATTTTTCCGCGTTTTTAGCACTTTCCGCTAATTGATCGTGAAATAATAATTTTACGTGGAAATGATTTACCTATTCCTCCACTAGCATGAGGTGGACAACCGTACTCGAAAGGATTCCAGACAATTTAAATCGTGTCCAAATTTTTCCGCGTTTTTTAGCACTTTCCGCTAATTGATCGTGGAAATAATAATTTTACGTGGAAATGATTTACCTATTCCTCCACTAGCATGAGGTGGACAACCGTACTCAAAGGATTCCAGACAATCTTAAATCGTGTCCAAATTTTTTCCGCGTTTTTTAGCACTTTCGCTAATTGATCGTGGAAATAATAATTTTACGTGGAAATGATTTACCTATTCCTCCACTAGCATGAGTGACAACCGTACTCGAAAGGATTCCAGACAATCTTAAATCGTGTCCAAATTTTTCCGCGTTTTTTAGCACTTTCCGCTAATTGATCGTGGAAATAATAATTTTACGTGGAAATGATTTACCTATTTCCTCCACTAGCATGAGGTGGACAACCGTACTCAAAGGATTCCAGACAATCTTAAATCGTGTCCAAATTTTTCCGCGTTTTTTAGCACTTTCCGCTAATTGATCGTGGAAATAATAATTTACGTGGAAATGATTTACCTATTCCTCCTTAGCATGAGGTGGACAACCGTACTCAAAGGATTCCAGACAATCTTAAATCGTGTCCAAATTTTTCCGCGTTTTTTTAGCACTTTCCGCTAATTGATCGTGGAAATAATAATTTTACGTGGAAATGATTTACCTATTCCTCCTTAGCATGAGGTGGACAACCGTACTCGAAGGATTCCAGACAATCTTAAATCGTGTCCAAATTTTTCCGCGTTTTTTAGCACTTTCCGCTAATTGATCGTGGAAATAATAATTTTACGTGGAAATGATTTACCTATTCCTCCACTAGCATGAGGTGGACAACCGTACTCGAAGGATTCCAGACAATCTTAAATCGTGTCCAAATTTTTCCGCGTTTTTTAGCACTTTCCGCTAATTGATCGTGGAAATAATACTTTTACGAGGAAATGATTTACCTATTCCTCCACTAGCATGAGTGGACAACCGTACTCGAAAGGATTCCAGACAATCTTAAATCGTGTCCAAATTTTTCCGCGTTTTTTAGCACTTTCCGCTAATTGATCGTGGAAATAATAATTTTACGTGGAAATGATTTACCTATTTCCTCCACTAGCATGAGGTGGACAACCGTACTCAAGGATTCCAGACAATCTTAAATCGTGTCCAAATTTTTCCGCGTTTTTTAGCACTTTCCGCTAATTGATCGTGGAAATAATAATTTTACGTGGAAATGATTTACCTATTCCTCCACTAGCATGAGGTGGACAACCGTACTCAAAGGATTCCAGACAATCTTAAATCGTGTCCAAATTTTTCCGCGTTTTTTTAGCACTTTCCGCTAATTGATCGTGGAAATAATAATTTTACGTGGAAATGATTTACCTATTCCTCCTTAGCATGAGGTGGACAACCGTACTCGAAGGATTCCAGACAATCTTAAATCGTGTCCAAATTTTTCCGCGTTTTTTAGCACTTTCCGCTAATTGATCGTGGAAATAATAATTTTACGGAAATGATTTACCTATTCCTCCTTTAGCATGAGGTGGACAACCGTACTCAAAGGATTCCAGACAATCTTAAATCGTGTCCAAATTTTTCCGCGTTTTTTTAGCACTTTCCGCTAATTGATCGTGGAAATAATAATTTTACGTGGAAATGATTTACCTATTCCTCCTTTAGCATGAGGTGGACAACCGTACTCAAGGATTCCAGACAATCTTAAATCGTGTCCAAATTTTTCCGCGTTTTTTAGCACTTTCCGCTAATTGATCGTGGAAATAATAATTTTACGTGGAAATGATTTACCTATTCCTCCACTAGCATGAGGTGGACAACCGTACTCAAGGATTCCAGACAATCTTAAATCGTGTCCAAATTTTTCCGCGTTTTTTAGCACTTTCCGCTAATTGATCGTGGAAATAATAATTTTGTGGAAATGATTTACCTATTCCTCCACTAGCATGAGTGGACAACCGTACTCGAAGGATTCCAGACAATCTTAAATCGTGTCCAAATTTTCCGCGTTTTTAGCACTTTCCGCTAATTGATCGTGGAAATAATAATTTTACGTGGAAATGATTTACCTATTCCTCCATGAGGTGGACAACCGTACTCGAAGGATTCCAGACAATCTTAAATCGTGTCCAAATTTTTCCGCGTTTTTTAGCACTTTCCGCTAATTGATCGTGGAAATAATAATTTTACGTGGAAATGATTTACCTATTCCTCCTTTAGCATGAGGTGGACAACCGTACTCGAAGGATTCCAACAATCTTAAATCGTGTCCAAATTTTTCCGCGTTTTTTAGCACTTTCCGCTAATTGATCGTGGAAATAATAATTTTACGTGGAAATGATTTACCTATTCCTCCACTAGCATGAGGTGGACAACCGTACTCAAAGGATTCCAGACAATCTTAAATCGTGTCCAAATTTTTCCGCGTTTTTTAGCACTTTCCGCTAATTGATCGTGGAAATAATAATTTTACGTGGAAATGATTTACCTATTCCTCCACTAGCATGAGGTGGACAACCGTACTCGAAGGATTCCAGACAATCTTAAATCGTGTCCAAATTTTTCCGCGTTTTTTAGCACTTTCCGCTAATTGATCGTGGAAATAATAATTTTACGTGGAAATGATTTACCTATTCCTCCTTTAGCATGAGGTGAACACCGTACTCAAGGATTCCAGACAATCTTAAATCGTGTCCAAATTTTTTCCGCGTTTTTTAGCACTTTCCGCTAATTGATCGTGGAAATAATAATTTTACGTGGAAATGATTTACCTATTCCTCCACTAGCATGAGGTGGACAACCGTACTCAAAGGATTCCAACAATCTTAAATCGTGTCCAAATTTTTCCGCGTTTTTTAGCACTTTCCGCTAATTGATCGTGGAAATAATAATTTTACGTGGAAATGATTTACCTATTCCTCCTAGCATGAGGTGGACAACCGTACTCAAGGATTCCAGACAATCTTAAATCGTGTCCAAAAATTTTCCGCGTTTTTAGCACTTTCCGCTAATTGATCGTGGAAATAATAATTTTACGTGGAAATGATTTACCTATTCCTCCACTAGCATGAGGTGACAACCGTACTCAAAGGATTCCAGACAATCTTAAATCGTGTCCAAATTTTTCCGCGTTTTTTAGCACTTTCCGCTAATTGATCGTGGAAATAATAATTTTACGTGGAAATGATTTACCTATTCCTCCTTTAGCATGAGGTGGACAACCGTACTCAAGGATTCCAGACAATCTTAAATCGTGTCCAAATTTTTCCGCGTTTTTTTAGCACTTTCCGCTAATTGATCGTGGAAATATAATTTTACGTGGAAATGATTTACCTATTCCTCCACTAGCATGAGGTGGACAACCGTACTCAAAGGATTCCAGACAATCTTAAATCGTGTCCAAATTTTTTCCGCGTTTTTTAGCACTTTCCGCTAATTGATCGTGGAAATAATAATTTTACGTGGAAATGATTTACCTATTCCTCCACTAGCATGAGGGACAACCGTACTCAAGGATTCCAGACAATCTTAAATCGTGTCCAAATTTTTCCGCGTTTTTTAGCATTTTCCGCTAATTGATCGTGGAAATAATAATTTTACGTGGAAATGATTTACCTATTCCTCCACTAGCATGAGGTGGACAACCGTACTCGAAGGATTCCAGACAATCTTAAATCGTGTCCAAATTTTTCCGCGTTTTTTAGCACTTTCCGCTAATTGATCGTGGAAATAATAATTTTACGGAAATGATTTACCTATTCTCCACTAGCATGAGGTGGACAACCGTACTCAAAGGATTCCAGACAATCTTAAATCGTGTCCAAATTTTTCCGCGTTTTTAGCACTTTCCGCTAATTGATCGTGGAAATAATAATTTTACGTGGAAATGATTTACCTATTCCTCCACTAGCATGAGTGGACAACCGTACTCGAAGGATTCCAGACAATCTTAAATCGTGTCCAAATTTTTCCGCGTTTTTTAGCACTTTCCGCTAATTGATCGTGGAAATAATAATTTTACGTGGAAATGATTTACCTATTCCTCCTTTAGCATGAGGTGGACAACCGTACTCGAAGGATTCCAGACAATCTTAAATCGTGTCCAAATTTTTCCGCGTTTTTTAGCACTTTCCGCTAATTGATCGTGGAAATAATAATTTTACGTGGAAAATGATTTACCTATTCCTCACTAGCATGAGGTGGACAACCGTACTCAAAGGATTCCAGAATCTTAAATCGTGTCCAAATTTTTCCGCGTTTTTTAGCACTTTCCGCTAATTGATCGTGGAAATAATAATTTTACGTGGAAATGATTTACCTATTCCTCCACTAGCATGAGGTGGACAACCGTACTCAAAGGATTCCAGACAATCTTAAATCGTGTCCAAATTTTTCCGCGTTTTTTAGCACTTTCCGCTAATTGATCGTGGAAATAATAATTTTACGTGGAAATGATTTACCTATTCCTCCACTAGCATGAGGTGGACAACCGTACTCAAAGGATTCCAGACAATCTTAAATCGTGTCCAAATTTTCCGCGTTTTTTAGCACTTTCCGCTAATTGATCGTGGAAATAATAATTTTACGTGGAAATGATTTACCTATTCCTCCACTAGCATGAGGTGGACAACCGTACTCAAAGGATTCCAGACAATCTTAAATCGTGTCCAAATTTTTCCGCGTTTTTTAGCACTTTCCGCTAATTGATCGTGGAAATAATAATTTTACGTGGAAATGATTTACCTATTCCTCCTTTAGCATGAGGTGGACAACCGTACTCGAAGGGATTCCAGACAATCTTAAATCGTGTCCAAATTTTTCCGCGTTTTTTAGCACTTTTCCGCTAATTGATCGTGGAAATAATAATTTTACGTGGAAATGATTTACCTATTCCTCCTTTAGCATGAGGTGGACAACCGTACTCAAGGATTCCAGACAATCTTAAATCGTGTCCAAATTTTTCCGCGTTTTTTAGCACTTTCCGCTAATTGATCGTGGAAATAATAATTTTACGTGGAAATGATTTACCTATTCCTCCACTAGCATGAGGTGGACAACCGTACTCAAAGGATTCCAGACAATCTTAAATCGTGTCCAAATTTTTCCGCGTTTTTTAGCACTTTCCGCTAATTGATCGTGGAAATAATAATTTTACGTGGAAATGATTTACCTATTCCTCACTAGCATGAGTGGACAACCGTACTCAAAGGATTCCAGAATCTTAAATCGTGTCCAAATTTTTCCGCGTTTTTTTAGCACTTTCCGCTAATTGATCGTGGAAATAATAATTTTACGTGGAAATGATTTACCTATTCCTCTTTAGCATGAGGTGGACAACCGTACTCGAAGGATTCCAGACAATCTTAAATCGTGTCCAAATTTTTCCGCGTTTTTTAGCACTTTCCGCTAATTGATCGTGGAAATAATAATTTTACGTGGAAATGATTTACCTATTCCTCCACTAGCATGAGGTGGACAACCGTACTCAAAGGATTCCAGACAATCTTAAATCGTGTCCAAATTTTTCCGCGTTTTTTAGCACTTTCCGCTAATTGATCGTGGAAATAATAATTTTACGTGGAAATGATTTACCTATTCCTCCACTAGCATGAGTGGACAACCGTACTCAAGGATTCCAGACAATCTTAAATCGTGTCCAAATTTTTCCGCGTTTTTTAGCACTTTCCGCTAATTGATCGTGGAAATAATAATTTTACGTGGAAATGATTTACCTATTCCTCCACTAGCATGAGTGGACAACCGTACTCAAGGATTCCAGACAATCTTAAATCGTGTCCAAATTTTTTCCGCGTTTTTTAGCACTTTCCGCTAATTGATCGTGGAAATAATAATTTTACGTGGAAATGATTTACCTATTCCTCCTTTAGCATGAGGTGGACAACCGTACTCAAGGATTCCAGACAATCTTAAATCGTGTCCAAATTTTTCCGCGTTTTTTAGCACTTTCCGCTAATTGATCGTGGAAATAATAATTTTACGTGGAAATGATTTACCTATTCCTCCACTAGCATGAGGTGGACAACCGTACTCAAAGGATTCCAGACAATCTTAAATCGTGTCCAAATTTTTCCGCGTTTTTTAGCACTTTCCGCTAATTGATCGTGGAAATAATAATTTTACGTGGAAATGATTTACCTATTCTCCACTAGCATGAGGTACAACCGTACTCAAAGGATTCCAGACAATCTTAAATCGTGTCCAAATTTTTCCGCGTTTTTTAGCACTTTCCGCTAATTGATCGTGGAAATAATAATTTTACGTGGAAATGATTTACCTATTCCTCTTTAGCATGAGGTGGACAACCGTACTCGAAGGATTCCAGACAATCTTAAATCGTGTCCAAATTTTTCCGCGTTTTTTAGCACTTTCCGCTAATTGATCGTGGAAATAATAATTTTACGTGGAAATGATTTACCTATTCCTCCACTAGCATGAGGTGGACAACCGTACTCAAAGGATTCCAGACAATCTTAAATCGTGTCCAAATTTTTCCGCGTTTTTTAGCACTTTCCGCTAATTGATCGTGGAAATAATAATTTTACGTGGAAATGATTTACCTATTCCTCCACTAGCATGAGGTGGACAACCGTACTCAAGGATTCCAGACAATCTTAAATCGTGTCCAAATTTTTCCGCGTTTTTTAGCACTTTCCGCTAATTGATCGTGGAAATAATAATTTTACGTGG
Organism: Microvelia longipes; assembly: GCA_018340805.1. Classification (NCBI taxonomy): domain Eukaryota; kingdom Metazoa; phylum Arthropoda; class Insecta; order Hemiptera; family Veliidae; genus Microvelia; species Microvelia longipes. The sequence goes on along the minus strand of JACMZG010001020.1, from coordinate 3,147 downwards.
AAATGATTTACCTATTCCTCCTTTAGCATGAGGTGGACAACCGTACTCAAAGGATTCCAGACAATCTTAAATCGTGTCCAAATTTTTCCGCGTTTTTTAGCACTTTCCGCTAATTGATCGTGGAAATAATAATTTTACGTGGAAATGATTTACCTATTCCTCACTAGCATGAGGTGGACAACCGTACTCAAAGGATTCCAGACAATCTTAAATCGTGTCCAAATTTTTCGCGTTTTTTAGCACTTTCCGCTAATTGATCGTGAAATAATAATTTTACGTGGAAATGATTTACCTATTCCTCCACTAGCATGAGTGGACAACCGTACTCGAAAGGATTCCAGACAATCTTAAATCGTGTCCAAATTTTTTCCGCGTTTTTTAGCACTTTCCGCTAATTGATCGTGGAAATAATAATTTTACGTGGAAATGATTTACCTATTCCTCCACTAGCATGAGGTGGACAACCGTACTCAAGGATTCCAGACAATCTTAAATCGTGTCCAAATTTTTTCCGCGTTTTTTAGCACTTTCCGCTAATTGATCGTGGAAATAATAATTTTACGTGGAAATGATTTACCTATTCCTCCACTAGCATGAGGTGGACAACCGTACTCAAAGGATTCCAGACAATCTTAAATCGTGTCCAAATTTTTCCGCGTTTTTTAGCACTTTCCGCTAATTGATCGTGGAAATAATAATTTTACGTGGAAATGATTTACCTATTCCTCCACTAGCATGAGTGGACAACCGTACTCGAAGGATTCCAGACAATCTTAAATCGTGTCCAAATTTTTCCGCGTTTTTTAGCACTTTCCGCTAATTGATCGTGGAAATAATAATTTTACGTGGAAATGATTTACCTATTCCTCCTTTAGCATGACGTGGACAACCGTACTCGAAGGATTCCAGACATTCTTAAATCGTTTCCAAATTTTTCGCGTTTTTTAGCACTTTCCGCTAATTGATCGTGGAAATAATAATTTTACGTGGAAATGATTTACCTATTCCTCCTAGCATGAGTTGGACAACCGTACTCGAAGGATTCCAGACAATCTTAAATCGTGTCCAAATTTTTCCGCGTTTTTTAGCACTTTCCGCTAATTGATCGTGGAAATAATAATTTTACGTGAAAATGATTTACCTATTCCTCCACTAGCATGAGGTGGACAACCGTACTCAAGGATTCCAGACAATCTTAAAATCGTGTCCAAATTTTTCCGCGTTTTTTAGCACTTTCCGCTAATTGATCGTGGAAATAATAATTTTACGTGGAAATGATTTACCTATTCCTCACTAGCATGAGTGGACAACCGTACTCAAAGGATTCCAGACAATCTTAAATCGTGTCCAAATTTTTCCGCGTTTTTTAGCACTTTCCGCTAATTGATCGTGGAAATAATAATTTTACGTGGAAATGATTTACCTATTCCTCCACAGCATGAGGTGGACAACCGTACTCAAGGATTCCAGACAATCTTAAATCGTGTCCAAATTTTTCCGCGTTTTTTTAGCACTTTCCGCTAATTGATCGTGGAAATAATAATTTTACGTGGAAATGATTTACCTATTCCTCCTTTAGCATGAGGTGGACAACCGTACTCAAGGATTCCAGACAATCTTAAATCGTGTCCAAATTTTCCGCGTTTTTAGCACTTTCCGCTAATTGATCGTGGAAATAATAATTTTACGTGGAAATGATTTACCTATTCCTCCACTAGCATGAGGTGGACAACCGTACTCAAAGGATTCCAGACAATCTTAAATCGTGTCCAAATTTTTCCGCGTTTTTTAGCACTTTCCGCTAATTGATCGTGGAAATAATAATTTTACGTGGAAATGATTTACCTATTCCTCCTTAGCATGACGTGGACAACCGTACTCGAAGGATTCCAGACATTCTTAAATCGTTCCAAATTTTTCCGCGTTTTTTAGCACTTTCCGCTAATTGATCGTGGAAATAATAATTTTACGTGGAAATGATTTACCTATTCCTCCCTAGCATGAGGTGGACAACCGTACTCAAAGGATTCCAGACAATCTTAAATCGTGTCCAAATTTTTTCCGCGTTTTTTAGCACTTTCCGCTAATTGATCGTGGAAATAATAATTTTACGTGGAAATGATTTACCTATTCCTCCACTAGCATGAGGTGGACAACCGTACTCAAAGGATTCCAGACAATCTTAAATCGTGTCCAAATTTTTCCGCGTTTTTTAGCACTTTCCGCTAATTGATCGTGGAAATAATAATTTTACGTGGAAATGATTTACCTATTCCTCCACTAGCATGAGTGGACAACCGTACTCGAAGGATTCCAGACAATCTTAAATCGTTTCCAAATTTTTCCGCGTTTTTTAGCACTTTCCGCTAATTGATCGTGGAATAATACTTTTACGAGGAAATGATTTACCTATTCTCCTTTAGCATGAGTGGACAACCGTACTCAAAGGATTCCAGACAATCTTAAATCGTGTCCAAATTTTTCCGCGTTTTTTAGCACTTTCCGCTAATTGATCGTGGAAATAATAATTTTACTGGAAATGATTTACCTATTCTCCACTAGCATGAGGTGGACAACCGTACTCGAAGGATTCCAGACAATCTTAAATCGTGTCCAAATTTTTCCGCGTTTTTAGCACTTTCCGCTAATTGATCGTGGAAATAATAATTTTACGTGGAAATGATTTACCTATTCCTCCTTTAGCATGAGGTGGACAACCGTACTCAAGGATTCCAGACAATCTTAAATCGTGTCCAAATTTTTCGCGTTTTTTAGCACTTTCCGCTAATTGATCGTGGAAATAATAATTTACGTGGAAATGATTTACCTATTCCTCCACTAGCATGAGGTGGACAACCGTACTCAAGGATTCCAGACAATCTTAAATCGTGTCCAAATTTTTCCGCGTTTTTTAGCACTTTCCGCTAATTGATCGTGGAAAAATAATTTTACGTGGAAATGATTTACCTATTCTCCACTAGCATGAGGTGGACAACCGTACTCAAAGGATTCCAGACAATCTTAAATCGTGTCCAAATTTTTCCGCGTTTTTTAGCACTTTCCGCTAATTGATCGTGGAAATAATAATTTTACGTGGAAATGATTTACCTATTCCTCCACTAGCATGAGTGACAACCGTACTCAAAG
>JACMZG010000101.1:0-32690 GCA_018340805.1 Microvelia longipes | reverse complement strand
TTGGGTAGATTTAAAACTTTCGTGGAATCAGATGATTATCAAGATCAATATTTGATTCCATATGATACAAGAATTATCTTAAATAAATTTTTCATGTTTTATGTTATATCTATAAAGTATATTTATTATTTAAAATAAAAAAGTAACAGTATAACTTTTTTTAACTATATAAATAACATAAATCCATAAAATATACTATTTACTGTCTATTACGATATTATTTTTGTATCTGCTTTCTTCGTTTCTTGAAACTCAGTCTTCCCTTAAATAGAAACTTCTTGTTATCTCAGAATACGGGCAAGGTGCCGAAATGACCCATCATAGTCCAATTTGTATTGTAAACTTTGTGAATCAATGTATTCAATTCCATATTGATTCAATACATGATACAAGAAAATTATCTTTATATTGATTCAATACATGATACAAGAAAATTAATCTTTAATAATATTTTTCATGTTTTATGTTATATTATATAAGTATATTTATTATTTAAATTAAAAAAAGTAAACAGTATAACTTTTATTAACTATATAAATAACATAAATCCATAAAATATACTATTTACTGTCTATTACGAATATTATTTTTGTATCTGCTTTCTTCTGTTTCTTGAAAACTCAGTCTTCCTCAAAATAGAAAACTTCTTGTATCTCAGAATACGGCCAAGGTGCCGAAATGACCTCATCATAAGTCCAATTTGTATTGTAACTTTGTGAATCAAGATGATTATCAAGTTCAATATTGGATTCAATACATGATACAAGAAAATTATCCTTAATAATATTTTTCATGTTTTATGTTATATTTATATAAGTATATTTATTATTTAAAATTAAAAAGTAAACAGTATAACTTTTATTAACTATATAAATAACATAAATCCATAAAATATACTATTTACTGTCTATTACGAATATTATTTTTGTATCTGCTTTCTTCTGTTTCTTGAAAACTCAGTCTTCCCTCAAAATAGAAAACTTCTTGTATCTCAGAATACGGCCAAGTGCCGAAATGACCTCATCATAAGTCCAATTTGTATTGTAACTTTGTGAATCAAGATGATTATCAAGTTCAATATGGATCAAATACATGGATTATCTTTAATATTGGATTCAATACATGATACAAGAAATTATCTTAATAATATTTTTCATGTTTATGTTATAATTATATAAGTATATTATTATTTAAAATAAAAGTAAACAGTATAACTTTTATTAACTATATAAATAACATAAATCCATAAATTATACTTTACTGTCTATTACGAATATTATTTTTGTATCTGCTTTCTTCTGTTTCTTGAAAACTCAGTCTTCCTCAAAATAGAAAACTTCTTGTATCTCAGAATACAGCCAAGGTGCCGAAAATGACCTCATCATAAGTCCAATTTGTATTGTAACTTTGTGAATCAAGATGATTATCAAGTTCAATATTGGATTCAATACATGATACAAGAAATTATCTTTAATATTGGATTCAATACATGATACAAGAAAATTATCTTTAATAATATTTTCATGTTTTATGTTATATTATATAGTATATTTATTATTTAAAATTAAAAAAGTAAACAGTATAACTTTTATTAACTATATAAATAACATAAATCCATAAAATATACTATTTACTGTCTATTACGAATATTATTTTTGTATCTGCTTTCTTCTGTTTCTTGAAAACTCAGTCTTTCCCTCAAAATAGAAAACTTCTTGTATCTCAGAATACGGCCAAGGTGCCGAAATGACCCTCATAAGTCCAATTTGTATTATAACTTTGTGAATCAAGATGATTATCAATCAATATTGGATTCAATACATGATACAAGAAAATATCTTAATATTGGATTCAATACATGATACAAGAAAATTATCTTTAATAATATTTTTCATGTTTATGTTATATTATATAAGTATATTTATATTTAAAATTAAAAAAGTAAACAGTATAACTTTTATTAACTATATAAATAACATAAATCCATAAATTATACTATTTACTGTCTATTACGAATATTATTTTTGTATCTGCTTTCTTCTGTTTCTTGAAAACTCAGTCTTCCTCAAAATAGAAAACTTCTTGTATCTCAGAATACGGCCAAGGTGCCGAAATGACCTCATCATAAGTCCAATTTGTATTATAACTTTGTGAATCAAGATGATTATCAAGTTCAATATTGGATTCAATACATGATACAAGAAAATTATCTTTAATAATATTTTTCATGTTTTATGTTATATTATATAAGTATATTTATTATTTAAAATTAAAAAAGTAAACAGTATAACTTTTATTAACTATATAAATAACAAATCCATAAAATATACTATTTACTGTCTATTACGAATATTATTTTTGTATCTGCTTTCTTCTGTTTCTTGAAAACTCAGTCTTCCCTCAAAATAGAAAACTTCTTGTATCTCAGAATACGGCCAAGGCCGAAATGACCTCATCATAAGTCCAATTTGTATTATAACTTTGTGAATCAAGATGATTATCAAGTTCAATATTGGATTCAATACATGATACAAAAAATTATCTTTAATAATATTTTCATGTTTTATGTTATATTATATAAGTATATTTATTATTTAAAATTAAAAAAGTAAACAGTATACTTTTATTAACTATATAAATAACATAAATCCATAAAATATACTATTTACTGTCTATTACGAATATTATTTTTTTTGTATCTGCTTTCTTCTGTTTCTTGAAAACTCAGTCTTCCCTCAAAATAGAAAACTTCTTGTATCTCAGAATACGGCCAAGGTGCCGAAATGACCTCATCATAAGTCCAATTTGTATTATAACTTTGTGAATCAAGATGATTATCAAGTTCAATATTGGATTCAATACATGATACAAGAAAATTATCTTTAATAATATTTTTCATTTTATGTTATATGTTATTATAAAGTATATTTATTATTTAAAATTAAAAAAGTAAACAGTATAACTTTTATTAACTATATAAATAACATAAATCCATAAATTATACTATTTACTGTCTATTACGAATATTATTTTTGTATCTGCTTTCTTCTGTTTCTTGAAAACTCAGTCTTCCCTCAAAATAGAAAACTTCTTGTATCTCAGAATACGGCCAAGGTGCCGAAATGACCTCATCATAAGTCCAATTTGTATTGTAACTTTGTGAATCAAGATGATTATCAAGTTCAATATTGGATTCAATACATGATACAAGAAAATTATCTTTAATATTGGATTCAATACATCAAGAAATTATCTTTAATAATATTTTTCATGTTTTATGTTATTTATATAAGTATATTTTATTTAAAATTAAAAAAGTAAACAGTATATTTTATTAACTATATAAATAACAAATCCATAAAATATACTATTTACTGTCTATTACGAATATTATTTTTGTATCTGCTTTCTTCTGTTTCTTGAAAACTCAGTCTTCCCTCAAAATAGAAAACTTCTTGTATCTCAGAATACAGCCAAGGTGCCGAAATGACCTCATCATAAGTCCAATTTGTATTATAACTTTGTGAATCAAGATGATTATCAAGTTCAATATTGGATTCAATACATGATACAAGAAAATTATCTTTAATAATATTTTTCATGTTTTATGTTATATTATATAAGTATATTTATTATTTAAAATTAAAAAAGTAAACAGTATAACTTTTATTAACTATATAAATAACATAAATCCAAAATTATACTATTTACTGTCTATTACGAATATTATTTTTGTATCTGCTTTCTTCTGTTTCTTGAAAACTCAGTCTTCCCTCAAAATAGAAAACTTCTTGTATCTCAGAATACGGCCAAGGTGCCGAAATGACCTCATCATAAGTCCAATTTGTATAACTTTGTGAATCAAGATGATTATCAAGTTTCAATATTGGATTCAATACATGATACAAGAAAATTATCTTTAATAATATTTTTCATGTTTTATGTTATATTATATAAGTATATTTATTATTTAAAATTAAAAAGTAAACAGTATAACTTTTATTAACTATATAAATAACATAAATCCATAAATATACTATTTACTGTCTATTACGAATATTATTTTTGTATCTGCTTTCTTCTGTTTCTTGAAAACTCAGTCTTCCCTCAAAATAGAAAACTTCTTGTATCTCAGAATACGGCCAAGGTGCCGAAATGACCTCATCATAAGTCCAATTTGTATTATAACTTTGTGAATCAAGATGATTATCAAGTTCAATATTGGATTCAATACATGATACAAAATTATCTTTAATATTAAATACAAGAAAATTATCTTTAATAATTTTTCATGTTTTATGTTATATTATATAAGTATATTTATTATTTAAAATTAAAAAAGTAAACAGTATTTTATTAATATATAAAACATAAATCCATAAAATATACTATTTACTGTCTATTACGAATATTATTTTTGTATCTGCTTTCTTCTGTTTCTTGAAAACTCAGTCTTCCCTCAAAATAGAAAACTTCTTGTATCTCAGAATACGGCCAAGTGCCGAAATGACCTCATCATAAGTCCAATTTGTATTGTAACTTTGTGAATCAAGATGATTATCAAGTTCAATATTGGATTCAATACATGATACAAGAAAATTATCTTTAATATTGGATTCAATACATGATACAAGAAAATTATCTTAATAATATTTTTCATGTTTTATGTTATATTATATAAGTATATTTATTATTTAAAATTAAAAAAGTAAACAGTATAACTTTTATTAACTATATAAATAACATAAATCCATAAAATTATACTATTTACTGTCTATTACGAATATTATTTTTGTATCTGCTTTCTTCTGTTTCTTGAAAACTCAGTCTTCCCTCAAAATAGAAAACTTCTTGTATCTCAGAATACGGCCAAGGTGCCGAAATGACCTCATCATAAGTCCAATTTGTATTATAACTTTGTGAATCAAGATGATTATCAAGTTCAATATTGGATTCAATACATGATACAAGAAAATATCATGGATTCAATACAAGAAAATTATCTTTAATAATATTTTTCATGTTTTATGTTATATTATATAAGTATATTTATTATTTAAAATTAAAAAAGTAAACAGTATAATTTTTATTAACTATATAAATAACATAAATCCATAAAATATACTATTTACTGTCTATTACGAATATTATTTTTGTATCTGCTTTCTTCTGTTTCTTGAAAACTCAGTCTTCCCTCAAAATAGAAAACTTCTTGTATCTCAGAATACAGCCAAGGTGCCGAAATGACCTCATCATAAGTCCAATTTGTATTATAACTTTGTGAATCAAGAGATGATTATCAAGTTCAATATTGGATTCAATACATGATACAAGAAAATTATCTTTAATATATTTTTCATGTTTTATGTTATATTATATAAGTATATTTATTATTTAAATTAAAAAAGTAAACAGTATAACTTTTATTAACTATATAAATAACATAAATCCATAAAATATACTATTTACTGTCTATTACGAATATTATTTTTGTATCTGCTTCTGTTTCTTGAAAACTCAGTCTTCCTCAAAATAGAAAACTTCTTGTATCTCAGAATACGGCCAAGGTGCCGAAATGACCTCATCATAAGTCCAATTTGTATTGTAACTTTGTGAATCAAGATGATTATCAAGTTCAATATTGGATTCAATACATGATACAAGAAAATTAATATTGGATTCAATACATGATACAAGAAATTATCTTTAATAATATTTTTCATGTTTTATGTTATATTATATAAGTATATTTATTATTTAAAATTAAAAAAAAGTAAACAGTATAACTTTTATTAACTATATAAATAACATAAATCCATAAATATACTATTTACTGTCTATTACGAATATTATTTTTGTATCTGCTTTCTTCTGTTTCTTGAAAACTCAGTCTTCCCTCAAAATAGAAAACTTCTTGTATCTCAGAATACGGCCAAGGTGCCGAAATGACCTCATCATAAGTCCAATTTGTATTGTAACTTTGTGAATCAAGATGATTATCAAGTTCAATTGGATTCAATACATGATACAAGATTGGATTCAATACATGATACAAGAAAATTATCTTTAATAATATTTTTCATGTTTTATGTTATATTATATAAGTATATTTATTATTTAAAATTAAAAAAGTAAACAGTATAATTTTTTATTAACTATATAAATAACATAAATCCATAAATATACTATTTACTGTCTATTACGAATATTATTTTTGTATCTGCTTTCTTCTGTTTCTTGAAAACTCAGTCTTCCCTCAAAATAGAAAACTTCTTGTATCTCAGAATACGGCCAAGGTGCCGAAATGACCTCATCATAAGTCCAATTTGTATTGTAACTTTGTGAATCAAGATGATTATCAAGTTCATATTGGATTCATATGATACAAGAAAATTATCAATATTGGATTCAATACATGATACAAGAAAATTATCTTTAATAATATTTTCATGTTTTATGTTATATTATATAAGTATATTATTATTTAAAATTAAAAAAGTAAACAGTATAACTTTTATTAACTATATAAATAACATAAATCCATAAAATATACTATTTACTGTCTATTACGAATATTATTTTTGTATCTGCTTTCTTCTGTTTCTTGAAAACTCAGTCTTCCCTCAAAATAGAAAACTTCTTGTATCTCAGAATACGGCCAAGGTGCCGAAATGACCTCATCATAAGTCCAATTTGTATTGTAACTTTGTGAATCAAGATGATTATCAAGTTCAATATTGGATTCAATACATGATACAAGAAAATTATCTTTAATAATATTTTCATGTTTTATGTTATATTATATAAGTATATTTATTATTTAAAATTAAAAAAGTAAACAGTATAACTTTTATTAACTATATAAATAACATAAATCCATAAATTATACTATTTACTGTCTATTACGAATATTATTTTTGTATCTGCTTTCTCTGTTTCTTGAAAACTCAGTCTTCCCTCAAAATAGAAAACTTCTTGTATCTCAGAATACGGCCAAGGTGCCGAAATGACCTCATCATAAGTCCAATTTGTATTGTAACTTTGTGAATCAAGATGATTATCAAGTTCAATATTGGATTCAATACATGATACAAGAAAATTATCTTTAATATTGGATTCAATACAAGAAAATTATCTTTAATAATATTTTTCATGTTTTATGTTATATTATATAAGTATATTTATTATTTAAAATTAAAAAGTAAACAGTATAATTTTATTAACTATATAAATAACATAAATCCATAAAATATACTATTTACTGTCTATTACGAATATTATTTTTGTATCTGCTTTCTTCTGTTTCTTGAAAACTCAGTCTTCCCTCAAAATAGAAAACTTCTTGTATCTCAGAATACGGCCAAGGTGCCGAAATGACCTCATCATAAGTCCAATTTGTATTGTAACTTTGTGAATCAAGATGATTATCAAGTTCAATATTGGATTCAATACATGATACAAGAAAATTATCTTTAATAATATTTTTTCATGTTTTATGTTATATTATATAAGTATATTTATTATTTAAAATTAAAAAAGTAAACAGTATAACTTTTATTAACTATATAAATAACATAAATCCATAAATATACTATTTACTGTCTATTACGAATATTATTTTTGTATCTGCTTTCTTCTGTTTCTTGAAAACTCAGTCTTCCCTCAAAATAGAAAACTTCTTGTATCTCAGAATACGGCCAAGGTGCCGAAATGACCTCATCATAAGTCCAATTTGTATTGTAACTTTGTGAATCAAGATGATTATCAAGTTCATATTGGATTCAATACATGATACAAGAAATTATCTTAATAATATTTTTTCATGTTTTATGTTATATTATATAAGTATATTTATTATTTAAAATTAAAAAAGTAAACAGTATAACTTTTATTAACTATATAAATAACATAAATCCATAAAATATACTATTTACTGTCTATTACGAATATTATTTTTGTATCTGCTTTTTCTTCTTCTTGAAAACTCAGTCTTCCCTCAAAATAGAAAACTTCTTGTATCTCAGAATACGGCCAAGGTGCGAAATGACCTCATCATAAGTCCAATTTGTATTGTAACTTTGTGAATCAAGATGATTATCAAGTTCAATATTGGATTCAATACATGATACAAGAAAATTATCTTTAATATTGGATTCAATACATGATACAAGAAAATTATCTTTAATAATATTTTTCATGTTTTATGTTATATTATATAAGTATATTTATTATTTAAAATTAAAAAAGTAAACAGTATAACTTTTATTAACTATATAAATACATAAATCCATAAAATATACTATTTACTGTCTATTACGAATATTATTTTTGTATCTGCTTTCTTCTGTTTCTTGAAAACTCAGTCTTCCCTCAAAATAGAAAACTTCTTGTATCTCAGAATACGGCCAAGGTGCCGAAATGACCTCATCATAAGTCCAATTTGTATTGTAACTTTGTGAATCAAGATGATTATCAAGTTCAATATTGGATTCAATACATGATACAAGAAAATTATCTTTAATAATATTTTTCATGTTTTATGTTATATTATATAAGTATATTTATTATTTAAAATTAAAAAAGTAAACAGTATAACTTTTATTAACTATATAAATAACATAAATCCATAAAATTTACTATTTACTGTCTATTACGAATATTATTTTTGTATCTGCTTTCTTCTGTTTCTTGAAAACTCAGTCTCCCTCAAAATAGAAAACTTCTTGTATCTCAGAATACGGCCAAGGTGCCGAAATGACCTCATCATAAGTCCAATTTGTATTATAACTTTGTGAATCAAGATGATTATCAAGTTCAATATTGGATTCAATACATGATACAAGAAAATTATCTTTAATATTGGATTCAATACATGATACAAGAAAATTATCTTTAATAATATTTTCATGTTTTATGTTATATTATATAAGTATATTTATTATTTAAAATTAAAAAAGTAAACAGTATAACTTTTATTAACTATATAAATAACATAAATCCATAAAATATACTATTTACTGTCTATTACGAATATTATTTTTGTATCTGCTTTCTTCTGTTTCTTGAAAACTCAGTCTTCCCTCAAAATAGAAAACTTCTTGTATCTCAGAATACGGCCAAGGTGCCGAAATGACCTCATCATAAGTCCAATTTGTATTGTAACTTTGTGAATCAAGATGATTATCAAGTTCAATATTGATTCAATACATGATCAAGTTCAATATTGGATTCAATACATGATACAAGAAAATTATCTTTAATAATATTTTTCATGTTTTATGTTATATTATATAAGTATATTTATTATTTAAAATTAAAAAAGTAAACAGTATAACTTTTATTAACTATATAAATAACATAAATCCATAAAATATACTATTTACTGTCTATTACGAATATTATTTTTGTATCTGCTTTCTTCTGTTTCTTGAAAACTCAGTCTTCCCTCAAAATAGAAAACTTCTTGTATCTCAGAATACGGCCAAGGTGCCGAAATGACCTCATCATAAGTCCAATTTGTATTGTAACTTTGTGAATCAAGATGATTATCAAGTTCAATATTGGATTCAATACAGATTATCTTTAATATTGGATTCAATACATGATACAAGAAAATTATCTTTAATAATTTTTCATGTTTTATGTTATATTATATAAGTATATTTATTATTTAAAATTAAAAAAGTAAACAGTATAACTTTTATTAACTATATAAATAACATAAATCCATAAAATATACTATTTACTGTCTATTACGAATATTATTTTTGTATCTGCTTTCTTCTGTTTCTTGAAAACTCAGTCTTCCCTCAAAATAGAAAACTTCTTGTATCTCAGAATACGGCCAAGGTGCCGAAATGACCATCATAAGTCCAATTTGTATTGTAACTTTGTGAATCAAGATGATTATCAAGTTCAATATTGGATTCAATACATGATACAAGAAAATTATCTTTAATAATATTTTCATGTTTTATGTTATATTATATAAGTATATTATTATTTAAAATTAAAAAGTAAACAGTATAACTTTTATTAACTATATAAATAACATAAATCCATAAATATACTATTTACTGTCTATTACGAATATTATTTTTGTATCTGCTTTCTTCTGTTTCTTGAAAACTCAGTCTTCCCTCAAAATAGAAAACTTCTTGTATCTCAGAATACGGCCAAGGTGCCGAAATGACCTCATCATAAGTCCAATTTGTATTGTAACTTTGTGAATCAAGATGATTATCAAGTTCAATATTGGATTCAATACATGATACAAGAAAATTATCTTTAATAATATTTTTCATGTTTTATGTTATATTATATAAGTATATTTATTATTTAAAATTAAAAAAGTAAACAGTATAACTTTTATTAACTATATAAATAACATAAATCCATAAAATATACTATTTACTGTCTATTACGAATATTATTTTTGTATCTGCTTTCTTCTGTTTCTTGAAAACTCAGTCTTCCCTCAAAATAGAAAACTTCTTGTATCTCAGAATACGGCCAAGGTGCCGAAATGACCTCATCATAAGTCCAATTTGTATTGTAACTTTGTGAATCAAGATGATTATCAAGTTCAATATTGGATTCAATACATGATACAAGAAAATTATCTTTAATATTGGATTCAATACATGATACAAGAAAATTATCTTTAATAATATTTTCATGTTTTATGTTATATTATATAAGTATATTTATTATTTAAAATTAAAAAAGTAAACAGTATAACTTTTATTAACTATAAATAACATAAATCCATAAAATATACTATTTACTGTCTATTACGAATATTATTTTTGTATCTGCTTTCTTCTGTTTCTTGAAAACTCAGTCTTCCCTCAAATAGAAAACTTCTTGTATCTCAGAATACGGCCAAGGTGCCGAAATGACCTCATCATAAGTCCAATTTGTATTGTAACTTTGTGAATCAAGATGATTATCAAGTTCAATATTGGATTCAATACATGATACAAGGAATATTCTCTTCAATACATGATACAAGAAAATTATCTTTAATAATATTTTCATGTTTTATGTTATATTATATAAGTATATTTATTATTTAAAATTAAAAAAGTAAACAGTATAATTTTTATTAACTATATAAATAACATAAATCCATAAAATATACTATTTACTGTCTATTACGAATATTATTTTTGTATCTGCTTTCTTCTGTTTCTTGAAAACTCAGTCTTCCCTCAAAATAGAAAACTTCTTGTATCTCAGAATACGGCCAAGGTGCCGAAATGACCTCATCATAAGTCCAATTTGTATTGTAACTTTGTGAATCAAGATGATTATCAAGTGTGATGAGTGGAATATTGGATTCAATACATGATACAAGAAAATTATCTTTAATAATATTTTCATGTTTTATGTTATATTATATAAGTATATTTATTATTTAAAATTAAAAAAGTAAACAGTATAACTTTTATTAACTATAAATAACATAAATCCATAAAATATACTATTTACTGTCTATTACGAATATTATTTTTGTATCTGCTTTCTTCTGTTTCTTGAAAACTCAGTCTTCCCTCAAAATAGAAAACTTCTTGTATCTCAGAATACGGCCAAGGTGCCGAAATGACCTCATCATAAGTCCAATTTGTATTGTAACTTTGTGAATCAAGATGATTATCAAGTTCAATATTGGATTCAATACATGATACAAGAAAATTATCTATAATAATTATCTTTAATTTTTCATGTTTTATGTTATATTATATAAGTATATTTATTATTTAAAATTAAAAAAGTAAACAGTATAACTTTTATTAACTATATAATAACATAAATCCATAAAATATACTATTTACTGTCTATTACGAATATTATTTTTGTATCTGCTTTCTTCTGTTTCTTGAAAACTCAGTCTTCCCTCAAAATAGAAAACTTCTTGTATCTCAGAATACGGCCAAGGTGCCGAAATGACCTCATCATAAGTCCAATTTGTATTGTAACTTTTGTGAATCAAGATGATTATCAAGTTCAATATTGGATTCAATACATGATACAAGAAAATTATCTTTAATAATATTTTTCATGTTTTATGTTATATTATATAAGTATATTTATTATTTAAAATTAAAAAAGTAAACAGTATAACTTTTATTAACTATATAAATAACATAAATCCATAAAATATACTATTTACTGTCTATTACGAATATTATTTTTGTATCTGCTTTCTTCTGTTTCTTGAAAACTCAGTCTTCCCTCAAAATAGAAAACTTCTTGTATCTCAGAATACGGCCAAGGTGCCGAAATGACCTCATCATAAGTCCAATTTGTATTGTAACTTTGTGAATCAAGATGATATCAGTTCAATATTGGATTCAATACATGATACAAGAAAATTATCTTTAATATTGGATTCAATACATGATACAAGAAAATTATCTTTAATAATATTTTTCATGTTTTATGTTATATATATAAGTATATTTATTATTTAAAATTAAAAAGTAAACAGTATAACTTTTATTAACTATATAAATAACATAAATCCATAAAATATACTATTTACTGTCTATTACGAATATTATTTTTGTATCTGCTTTCTTCTGTTTCTTGAAAACTCAGTCTTCCCTCAAAATAGAAAACTTCTTGTATCTCAGAATACGGCCAAGGTGCCGAAATGACCTCATCATAAGTCCAATTTGTATTGTAACTTTGTGAATCAAGATGATTATCAAGTTCAATATTGGATTCAATACATGATACAAGAAAATTATCTTTAATAATATTTTTCATGTTTTATGTTATATTATATAAGTATATTTATTATTTAAAATTAAAAAAGTAAACAGTATAACTTTTTAACTATATAAATAACATAAATCCAAAATATACTATTTACTGTCTATTACGAATATTATTTTTGTATCTGCTTTCTTCTGTTTCTTGAAAACTCAGTCTTCCCTCAAAATAGAAAACTTCTTGTATCTCAGAATACGGCCAAGGTGCCGAAATGACCTCATCATAAGTCCAATTTGTATTGTAACTTTGTGAATCAAGATGATTATCAAGTTCAATATTGGATTCAATACATGATACAAGAAAATTATCTTTAATAATATTTTTCATGTTTTATGTTATATTATATAAGTATATTTATTATTTAAAATTAAAAAAGTAAACAGTATAACTTTTATTAACTATATAAATAACATAAATCCATAAAATATACTATTTACTGTCTATTACGAATATTATTTTTGTATCTGCTTTCTTCTGTTTCTTGAAAACTCAGTCTTCCCTCAAAATAGAAAACTTCTTGTATCTCAGAATACGGCCAAGGTGCCGAAATGACCTCATCATAAGTCCAATTTGTATTGTAACTTTGTGAATCAAGATGATTATCAAGTTCAATATTGGATTCAATACATGATACAAGAAAATTATCTTTAATAATATTTTTCATGTTTTATGTTATATTATATAAGTATATTTATTATTTAAAATTAAAAAAGTAAACAGTATAACTTTATTAACTATATAAATAACATAAATCCATAAAATATACTATTTACTGTCTATTACGAATATTATTTTTGTATCTGCTTTCTTCTGTTTCTTGAAAACTCAGTCTTCCTCAAATAGAAAACTTCTTGTATCTCAGAATACGGCCAAGGTGCCGAAATGACCTCATCATAAGTCCAATTTGTATTGTAACTTTGTGAATCAAGATGATTATCAAGTTCAATATTGGATTCAATACATGATACAAGAAAATTATCTTTAATAATATTTTTCATGTTTTATGTTATATTATATAGTATATTTATTATTTAAAATTAAAAAGTAAACAGTATAACTTTTATTAACTATATAAATAACATAAATCCATAAAATATACTATTTACTGTCTATTACGAATATTATTTTTGTATCTGCTTTCTTCTGTTTCTTGAAAACTCAGTCTTCCCTCAAAATAGAAAACTTCTTGTATCTCAGAATACGGCCAAGGTGCCGAAATGACCTCATCATAAGTCCAATTTTGTTTATAACTTTGTGAATCAAGATGATTATCAAGTTCAATATTGGATTCAATACATGATACAAGAAAATTATCTTTAATATTTCAATACATGATACAAGAAAATTATCTTTAATAATATTTTCATGTTTTATGTTATATTATATAAGTATATTTATTATTTAAAATTAAAAAAGTAAACAGTATAACTTTTATTAACTATATAAATAACATAAATCCATAAAATATACTATTTACTGTCTATTACGAATATTATTTTTGTATCTGCTTTCTTCTGTTTCTTGAAAACTCAGTCTTCCCTCAAAATAGAAAACTTCTTGTATCTCAGAATACGGCCAAGGTGCCGAAATGACCTCATCATAAGTCCAATTTGTATTGTAACTTTGTGAATCAAGATGATTATCAAGTTCAATATTGGATTCAATACATGATACAAGGAAAATTATCTTTAATAATATTTTTCATGTTTTATGTTATATATATAAGTATATTTATTATTTAAAATTAAAAAAGTAAACAGTATAACTTTTATTAACTATATAAATAACATAAATCCATAAAATATACTATTTACTGTCTATTACGAATATTATTTTTGTATCTGCTTTCTTCTGTTTCTTGAAAACTCAGTCTTCCTCAAAATAGAAAACTTCTTGTATCTCAGAATACGGCCAAGGTGCCGAAATGACCTCATCATAAGTCCAATTTGTATTGTAACTTTGTGAATCAAGATGATTATCAAGTTCAATATTGGATTCAATACATGATACAAGAAAATTATCTTTAATAATATTTTTCATGTTTTATGTTATATTATATAAGTATATTTATTATTTAAAATTAAAAAAGTAAACAGTATAACTTTTATTAACTATATAAATAACATAAATCCATAAAATATACTATTTACTGTCTATTACGAATATTATTTTTGTATCTGCTTTCTTCTGTTTCTTGAAAACTCAGTCTTCCTCAAAATAGAAAACTTCTGTATCTCAGAATACGGCCAAGGTGCCGAAATGACTCATCATAAGTCCAATTTGTATTGTAACTTTGTGAATCAAGATGATTATCAAGTTCAATATTGGATTCAATACATTGATACAAGAAATTATCTTTAATAATATTTTTCATGTTTTATGTTATATTATATAAGTATATTTATTATTTAAAATTAAAAAAGTAAACAGTATAACTTTTATTTAACTATATAAATAACATAAATCCATAAAATATACTATTTACTGTCTATTACGAATATTTATTTTTGTATCTGCTTTCTTCTGTTTCTTGAAAACTCAGTCTTCCCTCAAAATAGAAAACTTCTTGTATCTCAGAATACGGCCAAGGTGCCGAAATGACCTCATCATAAGTCCAATTTGTATTGTAACTTTGTGAATCAAGATGATTATCAAGTTCAATATTGGATTCAATACATGATACAAGAAAATTATCTTTAATAATATTTTTCATGTTTTATGTTATATTATATAAGTATATTTATTATTTAAAATTAAAAAAGTAAACAGTATAACTTTTATTAACTATATAAATAACATAAATCCATAAAATATACTATTTACTGTCTATTACGAATATTATTTTTGTATCTGCTTTCTTCTGTTTCTTGAAAAACTCAGTCTTCCCTCAAAATAGAAACTTCTTGTATCTCAGAATACGGCCAAGGTGCCGAAATGACTCATCATAAGTCCAATTTGTATTGTAACTTTGTGAATCAAGATGATTATCAAGTTCAATATTGGATTCAATACATGATACAAGAAAATTATCTTTATTATTCAATACATGATACAAGAAAATTATCTTTAATAATATTTTTCATGTTTTATGTTATATTATATAAGTATATTTATTATTTTAAAATTAAAAAAGTAAACAGTATAACTTTTATTAACTATATAAATAACATAAATCCATAAATATACTATTTACTGTCTATTACGAATATTATTTTTGTATCTGCTTTCTTCTGTTTCTTGAAAACTCAGTCTTCCCTCAAAATAGAAAACTTCTTGTATCTCAGAATACGGCCAAGGTGCCGAAATGACCTCATCATAAGTCCAATTTGTATTGTAACTTTGTGAATCAAGATGATTATCAAGTTCATATATTCAATACATGATACAAGAAATTATCTTTTTAAATAATTATTTTTCATGTTGTTATATTATATAAGTATATTTATTATTTAAAATTAAAAAAAGTAACAGTATAACTTTTATTAACTATATAAATAACATAAAATCCATAAATTATACTATTTACTGTCTATTACGAATATTATTTTTGTATCTGCTTTCTTCTGTTTCTTGAAAAACTCAGTCTTCCCTCAAAATAGAAACTTCTTGTATCTCAGAATACGGCCAAGTGCCGAAATGACCTCATCATAAGTCCAATTTGTATTGTAACTTTGTGAATCAAGATGATTATCAAAGTTCAATATTGGATTCAATACATGATACAAGAAAATTATCTTTAATAATATTTTTCATGTTTTATGTTATATTATATAAGTATATTATTATTTAAAATTAAAAAAGTAAACAGTATAACTTTTATTAACTATATAAATAACATAAATCCATAAAATATACTATTTACTGTCTATTACGAATATTATTTTTGTATCTGCTTTCTTCTGTTTCTTGAAAACTCAGTCTTCCCTCAAAATAGAAAACTTCTTGTATCTCAGAATACGGCCAAGGTGCCGAAATGACCTCATCATAAGTCCAATTTGTATTGTAACTTTGTGAATCAAGATGATTATCAAGTTCAATATTGGATTCAATACATGATACAAGAAAATTATCTTTATAATATTTTTCATGTTTTATTTATATATATATAGTATATTTATTATTTAAAATTAAAAAGTAAACAGTATAACTTTTATTAACTATATAAATAACATAAATCCATAAATATACTATTTACTGTCTATTACGAATATTATTTTTGTATCTGCTTTCTTCTGTTTCTTGAAAACTCAGTCTTCCCTCAAAATAGAAAACTTCTTGTATCTCAGAATACGGCCAAGGTGCCGAAATGACCTCATCATAAGTCCAATTTGTATTGTAACTTTGTGATCAAGATGATTATCAAGTTCAATATTGGATTCAATACATGATACAGAAAATTATCTTTTAATATGGTACATGATACAAGAATTATCTTTAATAATATTTTTCATGTTTTATGTTATATTATATAAGTATATTTATTATTTAAAATTAAAAAAGTAAACAGTATAACTTTTATTAACTATATAAATAACATAAATCCATAAATATACTATTTACTGTCTATTACGAATATTATTTTTGTATCTGCTTTCTTCTGTTTCTTGAAAACTCAGTCTTCCCTCAAAATAGAAAACTTCTTGTATCTCAGAATACGGCCAAGGTGCCGAAATGACCTCATCATAAGTCAATTTGTATTGTAACTTGTGAATCAAGATGATTATCAAGTTCATATTGGATTCAATACATGAATACAAGGAAATATTTTTTATAATATATTTTCATGTTTTATTTATATTAATATAAGTATATTTATTATTTAAAATAAAAAAGTAAACAGGAATAATTTTATTAATATATAAATTTAACATAAATCCATAATATACTATTTACTGTCTATTACGAATATTATTTTTGTATCTGCTTTCTTCTGTTCTTGAAAACTCAGTCTTCCCTCAAAATAGAAAACTTCTTGTATCTCAGAATACGGCCAAGGTGCCGAAATGACCTAATCATAAGTCCATTGTATTGTAACTTTGTGAATCAAAGATGATTATCAAGTTCAATATTTGGATTTCAAATACTGATACAAGAAAAATTATCTTTAATAATATTTTTTCATGTTTTATGTTTATTATTATAAGTATATTTATTATTTAAAATTAAAAAAAGTTAAACAGTTATAATCTTTTTTTAACTATATAAATAACATAAATCCTTAAATATACTATTATGTCTATTACGATATATATTTTGTATCTGCTTCTTCTGTTTCTTGAAAACTCAGTCTTCCCTCAAAATAGAAAACTTCTGTTTCTCAAATACGGCCAAGGTGCCGAAATGACCTCATCAAAGTCCAAATTGTGTATTGTAACTTGTGAATCAAGATGATTGATCAAGTTCAATATTGGAATCAATACATGATACAAGAAAAATTTATTCTTTAAAATTATTTTCATGTTTAGTATATTATATAAGTATACTTTATTTATTTAAATTAAAAAAGTAAAACCAGAAAATTTCTTTGAACTAATAAATACATAAATCCATAAATATACTATTACTGTCTATTTACGAATAATTATTTTTGTATCTTGCTTTCTTTCTGTTCTCTGAAAACTAGTCTTCCCTCAAATAGGAAAACTTCTTGTTTTCTCAGAAATACGGCCAAGTGCCGAAAATGATCAATGTGCAGTGTTCTATGGTCTTTTGGCTAATTGCTCACTGTCTGTGAATCAAGTGATTATCAAGTTCATCTCTCCGCCTGCTTTGTCTCTCGTATATCCTCATATACACGCTTGTTAAGATAGAGAAGAAGAAGATTTTGTCTGATATCAACATACTTCATCTTGTTTCCACACACGAGTGTTTAACTGCTCGCAGGTGCATCCATAATCTCTGTCACCGCAAGCTGGGAACAGATTTCTCTGCACGCACATCAAGACAGTCTTCGTATTCGCTGAGCTTAAGTGTTCAAGAAACGAAGAAAGCAGATAAAGAAATAATATTCGTAATAGACAGTAATAGTATATTTTTATGGATTTATGTTTTTATTTATACTAGTTAAGAAAAGGTATTCTGTATTATTCTTTAATTTTAAATAATAAATATACTGATATAATTATACATAAAACATGAAAAATTTATTATTAAAGATAATTTTCTGTATCCTCTTACTAGGCTCTCGTAGCTCACTCTCGGAGATAACATATAGCTCATCTTCGTGTGACAAAAGATATATATATGGTCGTAATATCGTCTTGAGAGCGTCTATGTCTCGCGTTCACTCCTCCGGATATACTCGCACAAGCAAGTAGAATATTGCTACATATATTGAGGGAGATGCTCTCATGCTGTGTCGATCGCTTAACATTGAGACTCTCTCTCGGTGTGATACAGTAAATAGTATATATCTCATTAGTGGGACTCTCTCGATGTCGCTCACTGTAGTATCGTACAAGAATATCAGGTTGAGAAAGTCTCGGTCTCTATATATAGACTGCTCGAACATTTTTTTAATTTTAAAATCACAGTCAACGACCAAAGCGATCGCCGAGCTCAATATAATGAGTGGAGATATCAGAGAACTATCACATCACACACATTAGGGTGAAAAAGTTGACCTGTCACTTAAAGATAATTTTCTTGTACTTATGTTGGTGATCCACCTACCACCTGGACTATTTGACTCTCGAGCTCACTCACTCTCTAGATTCTCAGCCATGAGTGTACCGACACCTGAGAACATATTCGCACCTCGTCACTGCATGATTATATTGTTCCTCTAGACTCCTCCGCGAGTCTCTATTCTGAGAAACACAGAAAGTTTTCTATTTTGAGGAGACTGAGTTTTCAAGAAACAGAAGAAAAGCAGATACAAAAATAATATTCGTTAATAGACAGTAAATAGTATGTATGGATTTATGTTATTTATATAGTTAACTAAAAGTTATTCTGTTTACCTGTGAATTTTTAAATAATAATGATACTTATATCGAATATAACATAAAACATGAAAAAATATGATGTAAAGATAATTTCTTGTATCATGTATGGAATCAATATATGAACTTTGATATCATCTTTATTCACAAGTTACAATTACAAATTGGACTTTGATGAGGTCGTTTTGGCACCTTGCCGTATTTTGAGATACAAGGAAGTTTCTCTTATTTGGAGGGAAGACTGAGTTTTCAAGAAACAGAAGAAAGCAGATACAAAATAATATTCGTAGTAGACAGTAAATAGTATATTTTTATGGATTTATGTTATTTATAAGTTAATAAAAATCTATGACTGTTTACCTTTTTTATTTTAAATAATAAATTATACTTATTAATATAACATAAAACATGAAAAAATACTTATTAAAGATAATTTTCATTGTATCTGTATGAATCCAATCGTTAAGATAATTTTCGTGTATTCATTGTATTTGAATCCATATGAACTTGATAATGCATTCTTGATTCCACAACAGGTTACAATACAAATTGGACTTATGATGAGGTCATGTCGGCACCTTGGCCGTATTCTGAGAAACAAGAAGTTTTCTATTTTGAGGAAGACTGAGTTCAAGAAACAGAAGAAGCAGATACAAAAAATAATATTCGAATAGACAGTAAAAGTATATTTATGATCTCTATGTTATTTATATAGTTAATAAAAGTTATATCTGTTTACTTTTTTTAATTTAAAATAATAAATATACTTAATATATAACATAAAACATGAAGAAATTTATTAAAGATAATTTTCTTGTATCATGTATCTGAATTCAATATTGAGACTTGATATCATCTTGATTCACAAGTTACAATACCAAGATTTGATTATGATGAGGTCATTTGGGCACTTGGCGTATTCTGGAAGAAACAGAGTTTTCTATTTCTGAGGAAGACTGGAGTTTTCAAGAAACAGAAGAAAGCAGATACAAAAATAAATTCGTAATAGACAGTAAATAGTATTATTTTATGGATTTATGTTATTTATATAGTTAATAAAAATTATTCTGTTACTTTTTTAATTTTAAATAATAAATATACCACCACCCCCCTATATAATATAACATAAAACATGAAAAATCTTATAAGATAATTTTCTCTGTATCATTGGTATTGAATCCAATATTGAAATTGATAATCATCTTGATTCACAAAGTTATTTAATACAAATTGGACTTATGATGAGGTCATTTCGCACCTTGGCCGTATTCTGAGAAACTAAGAAGTTTTCTGATTTGAGGAAGACTGAGTTTTCAAAGAAACAGAAGAAAGCAGATACAAAATAATATTCGTAATAGACAGTAATAGTATATGTATGGATTATGTTAATTATAAAAGTTAATAAAAGTTATTCTGTTATTTTTTAATTTGAATATAAATTATACTTATATAATATAACATAAAACATGAAAAATATTATTAAAGATTAATTTTCCTTGTATCATGTATTGAATCCAAGTATTGAACTTGAAATCATCTGGATTCACAAGTTACATTACAAACTTGGAACTTATGATGAGGTCCGTTTTGGCACCTTGGCCGTATTTTTGAGATACAAAAGTTTTCTATTTATCTGAGGAGGAAGCTTGAGTTTTCAAGAACAGAAGAAAGCAGATACCAAAAATAATTTCGTAATAAGACAGTAATAGTATATTTTATGGATTTATGTTCACTCTTTATATGTTAATTATAAGAATGTATACTGTTTACTTTTTAATTTAAATAATAAATATTACTTATAGAATATAACATAAAACATGAAAAATATTATTAAGATAATTTGTCTTGTATCATGTATTGAATCACCAATGTTAAATAATTTTCTTGTATCCATGTATTGAAATCCAATAATGAACTTGATAATCTCTTGATTCACAAAGTTATAATACAAAATTGGACATGATGAGGTCATTCGCGGCACCTGGCGTATTCTTGAGATACAAAGAAGTTTTTATTTTGAGGAAGACTGAGTTTCAAGAACAGAAGGAAAGAGGACAGATATGCAAAAATAATTATTTGAAAGACAGTAAATAGTATATTTTATAGATTTATGTTAGTTTTTATAGTTATAAAGCTTATACTGTTTACTTTTTAATTTTAAATAATAATACATATATAATATAACTACAAACATTGAAAAAATATATAAAGTAATAATTGTCTTGTATCATTCGTATTTGATCCAGTATTGAACTTGATATCATCTTTGGATTCACAAATGTATAATAACAAACTTGGTTATGATGAGGTCATTTCGGGCACCTTGCCGTATTCTGAAGCATACAGAAGTTTTATATTTTGAGGGAAGACTGAGTTTTCAAGAAACAGAAGCTAGCAGATACAAAAATAATTTTGTAATTTATGACAGTCAATTAGTATACTTTTTATGTATTATGTTATTTATATGTTAATAAAAATCTATTACTGTTTACTTTTTTAATTTTAAATATAAATATACTTATATAATATACATAAAACATGAAAAATATTATTAAAGTAATTTTTCTTGTAATCATGTATTGAATTCAATATTGAACTTGATAATCATCTTGATTCACAAAGTTTACAATACAAATTGGATTATGATGAGGTCATTTCGGCACCTTGCCGTATTCTGAGAAACAAGAAGTTTGCTATTTTGAGGAAGACATGAGTTTTCAAAAACAGAAGAAGCAGACTACAAAAAATAATCACTTCGAATGACAGTAAACTAGTTATATTTTATGGATTTATGGTTAATCATTATAGTTTATAAAAGGTTATTCTGTTTACTACTTTAATTTTAAACTAATAAAATATACTCTATATAATATAACATAAACATGAAAAAATATATTAAAGATAGATTTCTTCTGTATCATGTATTCTGAATTCCAATATTGAACTTGATAATTCATCTTTGATTCACAAAGTTACATACAAATGGACTTATGATGTACTCGGGCACTAACTCTCTCTGCTAAGCTAGTGACACGCCTTCTCTTATTGGTGAGAAGAATAGATAATATAAAGAACAGAAGAAGATGGCAGATAGACATTCAGATGGAATATATCGTATAGACACGTTAAAAGTGATATTTTAGGATGTTATGTTATTTATATAGTTCAATATGTATGTTATTCTCACTGTTCTTACTGGTTCAGTGTGTGAGTTTAATTAATAAATATACTTACTATAATATAACATAAAACATGAAAAAATATTATTAAGATATTTCTGTTATCATGAGTGAATCCAATATTAGAACTGTGAATAATCATCTGATGTCACAAAGTTACAATACAAATTGGACTTAGTGATGAGCGTCATTTCGGCACCGTTGGCCGTATTTTGAAGATATCAAGAAAGTTTTCTAATTGTTGAGGGAAGGACTGTGAGTTTTCAGAAACAGAAGAAAGCAGATACATAAATCAATATATCGTATAGACAGGTAAATAGTAATTTATGATTTATGTTATTTATATAGTAAATAAAAATTATACTGTTTATTTTTTAATTTTAAATATAAATATACTTATATAATATAACATAAAACATGAAAATATTATTAAAGAAATTTTCCAATATTATTAAAGACAATTTTCTTGTATCATGTATCTGAAATAAATATTGAACTTGATAATCATCTTGATTCACAAAGTTTATACCAAATTGGACTTATGATGAGAGTCATTTCGGCACCTTGGCCGTATTCTGAGATACAAGAAGTTTTCTATTTTGAGGGAAGACTGAGTTTTCAAGAAACAGGAAGAAAGCAGATCACAAAAATAATATTCGTAAATAGACAGTAAATAGTATATTTATGGATTTATGTTATTTATATAGTTGAATAAAAGTTATACTGTTTACTTTTTAATTTTAAATAATAAATATACTTATATAATATAACATAAACATGAAAAATATTATTACAAGATAATTTTTTTGTATAATGTATTGAATCCAATATTGAACTTGATAATCATCTTGATTCACAAAGTTACAATACAAATGGACTTATGATGAGGTCATTTCGCACCTTGGCCGTATTCTTGAGATACAAGAAGTTTTCTATTTTGAGGAAGACTGAGTTTTCAAGAAACAGAAGAAAGCAGATACAAAAATAATATTCGTAATAGACAGTAATAGTTATATTTATGGATTTATGTTATTTATATAGTTAATAAAAGTTATACTGTTACTTTTTTAATTTTAAATAATAAATATACTTATATAATATACATAAAACATGAAAAATATTATTAAGATAATTTTCTTGTATCATGTATTGAATCAATATTGAACTTGATAATCATCTTGATTCACAAAGTTACAATACAAATTTGGACTTATGATGAGGTCATTTCGGCACCTTGGCCGTATTCTGAGATACAAGGAAGTTTTCTATTTTGAGGAAGACGTGAGTTTTCAAGAAAGACAGAAGAAAGCAGATACAAAAATAATATTCGTAATAGACAGTAAATAGTTAATTTTATTGGATTTATGTTATTTATATAGTTAATAAAAGTTATTCTGTTTACTTTTTTAATTTTAAATAATAAATATACTTATATAATATAAACATAAAACATGAAAATATCTATTAAAGATAATTTTCTTGAATCATGTAATATGAATCAATATTGAACTTGATAATCATCTTGATCACAAAGTTACAATACAATTGGACTCTATGATGAGGTCATTTCGGCACCTTGGGCGA
The DNA here is from genome assembly GCA_018340805.1 of Microvelia longipes. Taxonomy (NCBI): domain Eukaryota; kingdom Metazoa; phylum Arthropoda; class Insecta; order Hemiptera; family Veliidae; genus Microvelia; species Microvelia longipes. The sequence continues at coordinate 8,203 of JACMZG010000101.1, read as the reverse complement.
TATATTCTGAGATTTACAAAAGTTTTCTATTTTGAGGGAAGACTGAGTTTTCAAAGAAACAGAAGAAAGCAGATACAAAAATAATATTCGTAATAGCAGTAAATAGTATATGATTATGGATTTATTGTATTTAATATAGTTAAATAAAGTTATACTGTTTACTTTTTTAATTTTAAATAATAAATATACTTATATTAATATTAACATAAAACATGAAAAATATTATTAAAGATAATTTTCTTGTATCATGTATTGAATCCAATATTGAAACGATAAATCACTTGATTCACAAAGTTACAATACAAATTGTGACTATGATTGTCATTTTCGGCACCTTGGCCGTATTTGAGATACAAGAAGTTTCTATTTGAGGGAAGACTGAGTTTTCAAGAAACAGAAGAAAGCAGATACAAAAATAATTATCGTAATAGACAGTAAATAGTATACTTTTATGGATTTATGTTATTTATATAGTTATAAAAATTTATACTGTTTACTTTTTTAATTTTAAAATAATAAATATACTTTATATAATAACATAAAACATGAAAAATATTATTAAAGATATTTTTTTTATAGTATTGAATCAATATTAAAGTATCTTGTATCATGTATTGAATCCAATATTGAACTTGATAATCATCTTGATTCACAAAAGTTACAATACAAATTGGACTTATGATGAGTCATTTCGGCACCTTGGCCGTATTCTGAGATACAAGAAGTTTTCTATTTTGAGGGAAGACTGAGTTTTCAAGAACAGAAGAAAGCAGATACAAAAATAATATTTGTAATAGACAGTAAATAGGTATATTTATAGATTTATTGATATTTATATGTTAATAAAAGTTATACTGTTTACTTTTTAATTTTAAATAATAAACTATACTATATATAATATAACATAAAACATGAAAAATATTATTAAAGATATTAATTATAGTGTTTGTATCCAAATTAAAAGATATTTTCTTGTTCATGTATTAATCCAATATTTATTAACTTGATAATCATCTTGATTCACAAAGTTACAATACAAATGGACTTATGATGAGGTCATTTCGGCACCTTGGCCGTATTCTGAGATACAAGAAGTTTTCTATTTTGAGGAAGACTGAGCTTTTCAAGAAAGAAGAAAGCAGATACAAAAATAATATTTAAGAATATGACAGTAAAAAATAATAATTTATGGATTTGGATGTTATTTATATAGTTAAATAAATAAGTGTATACTGTGTTTCACTTTTTTAATTTTAAAGAATATACTATATAAAATAAACATAAAACATGAAAAATATTATTAAAATAATTTCTCTTGTATCATGTATTGAATCCAATATTTGAACTTGATATTTCACTGTGTACGTAGTGTAAATATTAACTTTATGTAGGATTACGGTTATACAAACTTGTGCGTCCATCTTCTCCGTAGATATACAAAAATTGTCTATTTGAGGGAAGACTGAGTTTTTCAAGAAACAGAAGAATAAGCAGATACAAAAATAATATTCGTAATAGGACAGTAAATAGTATATGGTATTATATGTTTTATATTTATAAATAAAAGTTATTGGGTTTAAATTTAAAATTAATAAATATACTTATATAATATAACATAAAACATGAAAAATATTATAAAGATAATTTTTTTGTATCATGTATTTGAATTCGATATTGCAACTAAGACAATAATACTGTGATCTCACAACAATACAACTACAAATTGGACTTATGTATATCATTTCGGCACCTTGTGAGTATTCGAGATACAAGAAGTTTCTCTAATTTTGTGAGGGAAGACTGAGTTTTCAAGAACAAGAAGAAAAGCAGATAAAAAATAATATTCCGTAATAGACCAGTAAATAGTATATTTTATGGATTTATGTTATTTATATAGTTAATAAAAATTATACTGTTTACTTTTTTAATTTTAAATAAAAATATACTTATATAATATAACATAAAACATGAAAATATTATTAAAGATAATTCTGGATCATGTATTGAATCCAATATTAAAGATAATTTTCTTGTCATGTATTGAACTCCATATTGAACTTGATAATTCATCTTTGATTCACCAAAGTTAAATACAAATTGGACTTATGATGAGTCATTTCGGCACCTTGGCCGTATTCTGATATACAAGAAGTTTTCTATTTTGAGGGAAAGACTGAGTTTTCAAGAAACAGAAAAAGCAGATACAAAAATAAATTTTGTAATAGACAGTAAATAGGGTATATTTATAGATTTATGGTATTTATATAGTTAAAAAAAGTTATACTGTTTACTTTTTAATTTTAAATAAAATATACTTATATAATATAACATTAAAACATGAAAAATATTATTAAAGATAATTTGTCTTGTATTCATGTATTGAATCCAATATTGAACTTGATAATCATCTTGATTCACCAAGTTACAATACAAATTGACTTATGATGAGTCATTTCGGCACTTGGCCGTATTCTGAGATACAAGAAGTTTTCTTTTTGAGGGAAGACTGAGTTTTCAAGAAACAGAAGAAAGCAGATACAAAAATAATATTCGTAATAGACAGTAAATAGTATATTTTTTTATGGATTTGATGTTATTTATATAGTTAATAAAAGTTATATCTGTTTACTTTTTTTAATTTAAATAATAAATATACTTATATAATATAACATAAAACATGAAATAATATTATTAAAGATAATTTTCTGTGATATTCATGTATTGAATCCAATATTGCAACTGATAATTCATCTTGATTCACAAAGTTTACAATACAAATTGGACTTATATGATGAGGTCATTCGGCACCTGGCCGTATTCTGAGATACAAGAGTTTTCTATTTTGAGGAAGACTGAGTTTTCAAGAAACAGAAGAAAGCAGATACAAATAAATATTCGTAATCAGACAGTTAAATAGTATATTTTATGGATTTATGTTATTTATATAGTAATAAAAAATTATACTGTTTACTTTTTTTAATTTTAAATTAATAAATATATTTATATAATATAACATAAAACATGAAAATATATTAAAGATAAATTTCTTGTATCATGTATTGAATCCAATATTAAAGATAATTTTCTTGTATCATGTATTTGAATCCAATATTGAACTTGATAATCATCTTGATTCACAAAGTTACAATACAAATTGGACCTATGATGAGGTCATTTCGGCACCTTGGCCGTATTCTGAGATACAAGAAGTTTTCTATTTTGAGGGAAGACTGAGTTTTCAAGAAACAGAAGAAAGCAGATACAAAAATAATATCGTAATAGACAGTTAAATAGATATTTATAGATTTATGTTATTTATATAATAAAAAGTTATACTGTTTACTATTTTTAATTTTAAATAATAAATATACATATATAATATAACATAAAACATGAAAACATATTATTAAAGATAATTTTCTCATGTATTGAATCCATGTAATTGAATCCAATATTGAAAACTTGATTATCATCTTGATTCACAAAGTTACAGTGTACAAATTGGACTGATGATTTTGAGGTTCATTCGGCACCTTGGGCCGTATTCTGAGAAACAAGAAGTTTTCTATTTTGAGGAAGACTGAGTTTTCAACGTAAACAGAAGAAAGCAGATACAAAAATATATTCGAATAGACAGTATAAAGTATATTCTTAATGGAGTTTATGTTATTTTATTGGTTATATATAATATATATAATCTTACTTTTTAATCTCCTCACACTCTCACTCCCACCCTCAAGCTAAATATAGATGTGCCGTCTCTACATTCAGTGAAAATAATTATTAAAGATAATTTTTCTTGTATCATGTATTTGAATCCAATATTGAACTTGATAATCATTCTTGATTCACCAAAGTTTCAATACCAAAATTGGACTGATTTGATGAGGTCATTTCGGGCACCTGTTGGCCGTTTTCTGAGATACCAAGAAAGTTTTCTATTTGAGGAAGGACTGAGTTTTCAAGAAAACAGAAGAAAGAGATACAAAAATAATATTCTAATAACAGTAAATAGGTATATGTTATGGATTTTATGTTATTTATATAGTTAATAAAAGTTATTCGTTGACTTTTTTAATTTTAATTAATAAAATACTTATAAATATACATAAAACATGAAAAATATTATTAAAGATAATTTTGCTTGTATTCCATGTATTGAATCAATATTGAACTTGATAATCATCTTGATTCACGAAAGGTCTAACAATACAAATTGGACTTATGATGAGTCATTTCGGCACCTGGCGTTTTTGAGATACAAAAGTTTTCTATTTGAGGAAGACTGATGTTTCAAGAAACAGAAGAAGCCAGATACAAAATAATATTCGTAATAGGACAGTAAATAGTATATTTTATGATTTATGTTATTATATAGTTAAAAAAATTATACTGTTTACTTTTTTAATTTTAAATAATAAATATACTATATAATATAACATAAAACATGAAAAATATTATTAAAGATAATTTTCTTGTATCATGTATTGAATCCAATATTAAAGATAATTTTCTTGTATCAGTTGTATTGAATCCAATATTGACTTGAAATCATCTTGAATTTCACAAAGTTATACAATACAAATTGGACTTATGATGAGGTCATTTCGGCACCTTGGCCGTATTCTGAGATACAAGAAGTTTTCTATTTTGAGGGAAGGACTGAGTTTTCAAGAAACAGAAGAAAGCAGATACAAAATAATATTTGTAATAGACAGTAAAATAGTATATTTTATAATTTATGTATTTATATAGTTAAATAAAGTTATACGTTTACTTTTTTAATTTTAAATAATAAGTATACTTATATAATATACATAAAACATGAAAAATATTATTAAGATAAGGTTTTGTATCATGTATTGAATCCATATTGAACTTGATAATCATCTTGATTCACAAAGTTACAATACAAATTGGACTTATGATGAAGGTTCATTTCGGGCACCTGGCCGTATTCTGAGAAACAAGATGTTTTCTTATTTTGAGGGGAAGAACTGAGTGTTAAGAACAGAAGGACAGCAGATACAAAATAATATTCGTTAATAGACAGTAAATAGTATATTTATATGGATTGTATGTTATTTATATAGTTAATAAAAGTTATTTGTTTACTTTTTTAATTTTTAAATAATAAATAACTTATATAATAAACATAAACATGGAAAACCCTAATGAATTATTAAAGGTATAATTTTCTCTCGCTCTCTGCAATGTATATGAAATCGCAATATTGAACTTGTATAGATATCTTGATTCACACAAGTTACAATACAAATTTGACTTATGATGGAGGTCATTTCGGCACCTTGGCCGTATTCTGAGATAACAAGTAAGTTTTCTATTTTGAGGAAGACTGAGTTTTTCAGAAACAGCAGAAAGCAGATACAAAAATAAATATTCGTAAACTAGACAGTAAATAGTAGATGTTATGGATTTATGTTATTTATATAGTTATAAAATTATTCATGTTTACTTTTTTTAATTTTAATAATAAGTCATATTATATAATATTAACATAAACATGAAAAATATTATTAAAGATGAATTTTCTCTGTATCATGTATGAATCCAATATTGAACTTGATAATTCATCTGATTCACAAGTTACAATACAAATTGGACTTATGATGAGGTCATGCGGCACTTTGGCCGTATTTGAGATACAAGAAGTTGTCTTATTTTTAGGAAGACTGCAGTTTTCAAAGAAACAGAAAGAAAGCAGATAACAAAAATAATATCGTAATAGACAGTAAATAGTATATTTTATGGATTCTATGTTATTTGTATAGTTAATAAAATTTACTGTTACTTTTTTAATTTTGAAATAATAAATATACTTATATAATTCATAACATAAAACATGAAAAATATTATAAGATTAATTTTTGTATTCATGTATGAATCCAGATATTAAGATAATTTTTTTGTATCAGTAATTGAATCCAATATTGAACTGGATATCATCTTGGATTCACAAAGTTATAATACAAATTGGACTTATGATGAGGTTCATTCGGCACCTTGGGCCGTATTCTTGAGATACAGAGTTTTCTATTATTGAGGGAAGACTGAGTTTCAAGAAACAGAAAAGCAGATACAAACAATAATATTGTATAGACAGTAAATAGTCAATATTTTATAGATTTATGTTATTATATAGTTAATACAAGTTATTACTGTTTACTTTTTTAATTTTAAATAATAATATACATATATAATATAGACATAAAACATGAAAAACGATTATAAAGATTAAGTTTTCTTGTATCGCATGTATTGATCAATATTGATTGATAATCCAATCTTGATTCACAAGTTATTAATACAAATGGGGACTTTATGATGAGGGGATTCGGGTTGAGTATTTAATGTACACTGTTCTCTTTTTCATTTCGGCACCACTCTGTATTCTCAGATGCTTCTATAGTTGTGTCGAGGCCCAAGATGGTGTGCAGTTCAAACGATAACAGAAGAAAGCAGATACAAGATTAAGATAAATTTCCGTCACTCGGTACACTACGTCTTAGTGAATTATATTCTTTATGGATTTATTGTTATTTTATATAGTTAATAAAAGTTTATCTGTTTACTTTTTTAAATTTTGAAATAATACAATATACTTATATAATATTACATAAAACATGAAAAATATATTAAAAGATAATTTTCTTGTATCATGTATTGAAGTCCAATATTGAACTTGATAATCATCTTGATTCACAAAGTTATAATACAAATTCGGAAACTTATGATGAGGTCATTTCACGGGCACCTTGGCCGTATGTCTGAGATACAAGAAGTTTTCTATTTTGAGGGATCGCGAAGCGTGAGTTTTCAAGAAACAGAAGAAAAGAGATACAAAAATGAATATTCGTAATTCGACTCAGTAAATAGTATATTTATGGATTTATGTTATTTATATAGTTTATAAAAGTTATTCTGTTTTACTTTTGTTCAATTTTAAATAAGTAAGAACTTACTATAATATAACAGAAACATGAAAAATATTATTAAGACAACTCTCGTACCTGTTGTATTGTATTCTGAAATGTGAGACTACTTCGTAGCTCTTTAGTCAATCATCTTGATTCACATTAGTACTCTCATTCTCCCTGAGGCTCTAGAAATTAAATAGAGGTCACTAATGTTTGGCCGTAGTTTCTCGCGCTCATCAAGAATACGAGCTCCTCTCTTCTTCTCTCGGCCGTCTATAATACACAAATATCAACAAGAGTTATGAGAGAGAGGCGACTACATCGAGTGGTGGTATGTGTTCGCCTCTCACTCTTATTAGAGTATTCTCCTTCCACCTTTTATATAAGATATAAACTCTTTGAGAGCGCTTCAAGTAATCGTTAAATCTCCTCATAATAGAAGGGACCTTGCAGTCTAGCATAATACTCGATGTGAATAATTAAGCTGCTGACAAGCACAGTATTCACGCTGAATTTTTTCTGATATACTCACTCGCTCACCTTGATTCCAATATTAAAGAGAATTTTCTTGTTTCCCAATGAGAATAGTGATGGGCAGTTAATTATCGAGTGCTACATGGATCACCTCTCCTTGGTGCACAAATGTAATAAATAACACTCTCGCAATATTATATATAATACATCTCGGGCAATATAGAGAAGAAATAGATTTCTGGAGGTGAGATGCAGTTTTCGATGCTATTTTGGGGAAGGACTGAACTCCTCTCAACGAAGCATCGAAGACGCACGCACACCATCCAACTCTCTGTCACACGCACGCAGTTAGAATGAGTCTGATAAATATTATTAGAATAAAGTAGTTATTAGTGTCTGATTCTTCTGCAATAGTAATGTAACTCGATGATTGAGCCGAACGATATACATACTAACGTGTGGATACAACTCAATGAATAAGTGTGTGTGTAATTTTACTGTCCTCTCTCGCTCATCTCTCTGATTAATCATCTTGATTTAAACCAAACTCCGAAGTCTGTTATGAGTGCGATCTGTTTGTACTCAGGAATACTTATATGCTCACAGGACACCATGTGTTCTCTGATAGCAAGATAGTATTATCATCGTTGAGCGCCGCACGTGACATGAGTTTTCAAGAATTTAATACAGAAGAGAATTACAAATAGCTGAGGTTTCGCTCAATCTGGATGGCGTAGACCTAATAAGAATATATTTATGAGTAGCACTCCTATACTCATATATTCTTAATA